>JAJOOO010019761.1:0-20666 GCA_029582685.1 Solanum piurae | reverse complement strand
TAGATCCATCTACGGACCGTCAATGGGCACCGTGGTTCCACACTTGGTCAGATTTCCCTGATTTATCCTCAACACCTTCCTGCTGATCTACGGTCATCACCTACGGACCGTGAATGGACTTACGGTCCGTAGATGACCTCCGTGAATGCTTTTTTCTGCATTTCCTTCAGCTATCTCTTTATTGTAGCGTCTGAACATCTTTCCTGCAAAATACAATAAAAACATATAAAAACCAATACAAAAAGGCCCTAGACACACACAACTTGTTAGTGAAATGTATTAGAAATACCGTAAACTCACGGTGTATCATGTATACCACGGTATACTTGCCCCATAAAAAGCAGACACGCGTCACATATTAAAGGGCCCAACCAAAGACAACCCACAGTAAGCAAGAAAATAGAGTTTCAAATCCCATGAAGTCACAAAGACTTCGTGAAGTACAATTGCCAACCCTAACCGCTCCATCTGTCCCAACCACACAGTATAACATCTTTTTCTGAAAATTATAAAATGAAAATACATATATAACAAATTATTAATAATTTTAAAACACTTTTTAGTTGATTGACTATTCTTAAATACACATTGATATGCCAAACTCTTGTTAAAAGTGCTTATTTTTAACCTACAGTGAACATAAGGTGTCCTTTTGTCACATCGTTTTCTCTAGAACTCTCTCTCAAAAGAAGTAGTACACATAAGTCATACTAATATACATTGATTTGAGACGCACCTTTTTTGGAAGAGAAGAGAAAAAAAAGTTGGTCACGAGGAGAAAGTGAGTTGTGTTGGCAAGGAATTAAATTAAAAATGGAGAAAAATGAAGTGATGAAGATGAAAAGTAGTGAGAGTCAGGTGATGGACGGTTCAGATATAATGAAGTTAGTTGGAAATGAGGCTGTGTTTAGTAACTTTGTAGATCATAAGTTTCAAGAACTTGACATAGACAAAGACGGTAAGCTTTCAGTTAAGGAGTTACAACCTGCTGTTGCTGATATTGGTGTTGCTCTTGGTTTACCTCCTCAAGGTTCTTCCTCTGAATCTGATCATATCTACTCTGAGGTACTTACATTTCTCACTTCAAAAATACCATAAAAACTTGTCTGCACCCTATGTTTGTTAGTATTAAATAAATGTATCAGGTTACTTTATCTATCAAAACTTAAATAAATACAAAGAAATTAACTAGAATTAACATTTTTTTTGTTTCTGTTGAATTTTGAACCATGATCTCTCGTAATTTTCACCCACTCCATTGATGTTGTTACATATTCTTAAACAAATCTACACATGTATTTTGGTTAATTATGGGTTGACATAGTAAATGCATATTGCAAATGGTACTGGTATGGATGCGGTTCCATTTGCACGCACTAAAGTATTTTTAAGCCATAATACATAGATAGATATTTTAATTTGGCCAAAACTATTAAATAAACACTTTTAATTTTGAAAATGCACATTTAGACACTTTAACTTAATTTAAGTTGGCCTTTAAATACCGCACAACTTTGAGAATGCACTTCTAGAAGGCAGCCCCTTGAAGGTGTCTAGATGTGTATTTTCAAAGTTAAGGTGTTAGTGAGACGCAGCTATGTCAAGTTGAAGTGTTCAAAAAAAAATTGACACCATCTATAGGTAACTTAAAATCCTAGTTGAAATTATTAATTCTTCAAAATAATTATGTATATCTTTTGATGAACTTTTGGGGGTCTTGGCATTTAAGTTGTTCTGTCTGTACTGTTTTATGTTTTTTGTCCCCCTCCTTTTTCCTTATCCATTTGGAATCACTATTGAAGAAGTGATGGAGATTGCCTAGAAATGTTCTTTTTTTTTTTTTTTTTTACTTTTTGAACCTGCCGACAATGATGATATGGACAGAAAAAATTTGGTTGATTCTAATTTTTAAAGATTGTTCTCAGAGGCAGCATTCATACTTTTTATGGACAGTTACCTGGAAAAGTTCTTTACATTGTCCGTGTATAGAAGTTAAATACTTCAATCGAGAAATATTTTGTCACCCCTTTTTATTAGTGAACTTGTTGTGACTTAGGTTCTTCAAGAATTCAGACATGGAAAGCAAGAGAAAGTAAGAAATACTGAGTTTAAAGAAGTTCTTTCAGATATTTTACTAGGCATGGCTACTGGTCTAAAGTGAGATCCTATTGTACTCCTTCGTATGGATGGTGAAGATCTTCTTGAGTTCGTTGAAAGTCCTGCATTTGAACCAGAGATACTTTCCCTGTACTCTGAGTTAGAATTGCCTGAGGATCCCTCAACGATTACATCATCAAGGCTTTTGAGAAGCTTACGGTTGATCAAGGGATGCCTCCTGCATCAGACTCATGGGTAGTTCATTTATTCTCTTTAACGGCTTAACATTCATGTCTAGATAGAAATCTTACACTATCAGATTACATAAATTTGGTTACTTGCAAACAGAGGCGAATCCAGGATTTCAAGAAACGGATGCATCATTGCTTTAGAATTTGATTATTTTTTTTTTGAAAAAAGGCGTGTTATTAGTTACTAAAAAAATTTGAAGTGAATTGTGGCTGGCAGGGATTGAACTCAAGACCTTGGTGTTAAATTCTGGCTATCAATCCAGTGAACCATTCAGGGGCGGCTCAACGTAATTCGAGGCCTAAAGCGAAATTTTAATTAGAGGCCTAAAATCTAAAAAAAACTTTATTTGCATTTATTTATTTTTCTAAATTTTTAGATGTAAATTACTACTTAATATCTTTTATATAAATGATTTTTTCAAATACTTTTTTTAATTATTATTTTTAGGTAAGATTTTATCAATTCAACGTTGAAAAACATTCTTTTATTGAGACAATTATTATATGAATTGTTAACATAATTCTATAAGTAATAAGTTGATAAACTTTAAAGATAATAGTAAGAATCATAGAATCTGATTCAAAAAGTTGATAACTTGGTATACCTAATTTAATATGAAAATTCACGAAGAAATAAAAAAAGAATTTGTAATTCACTTTGTTCAACACTTTTTGACTATTGATTCATATTTTTGGGAGAGTATTACTCTAACTATCAAAGATTTGAAGAAATAGAGTGCAAAAGGAGTTAAAAATGATAAATAATGTGAGTGTTAGTGAAGAGAATGTAAAAATCCAAAACAACATTTTCTTGATTTCTTCTATTTTAATGGGGTTAAGATACATAATTTTTTATTTGTAGAAATTTGAGGCCCCCAAAAATTGGGGGCCTAAGGCCAATGCCTTAAATTTTATAGGCAAGAGCCGGCCCTGAAACCATACCTGGTATATTTAGAATGTAGTCAGGTACAATGCTGAAAATGCACTAGCTTTTGGTTCTCACTTTTTGTTGATATTATGTTTTTCATGTTTGCTCGTTGAAGTACCTTATCAAAAGTGTGTCTTTTATCGATAACTATCTGGATTCTTGCATTCTTCCAAGTGTTCCTGTAGAGTAGAAGATTAGAGGTGCAAAATGGCTTGTCCTTGGATGGAGTTTCACTATAATTATTTGCAGTAGCCTTATACTAGAAATGTGTTCTATAAAGGGTTATTATCCACTAGACAACTTGCACAAGACAAATACTTGGAATATGACATGAAAAACATGATGTTAAACCTTTTTTACAGATGGTATATACGAAATTTCCTGTTGTTCTTAATTGATGAATTAGTTTCTCACCAGTGTCAAACACATACTTCCCATAATATCTGTCGAATAGTTTTTTCTCTTCATTTTGGTCTCGCTTCATCAGCCATGAAGAAAGTTGTCTCTCGGCCAAGTCCTGCCCTTCTCTCCTATTTGAAAACCACTTATTTATCATTGAGGAAGTGTTCAAGTGATGAATATTGGGCATAAGAATTTAATATGTACTGATTTCTTCTTATAGATCTTTTCCCCTTTGTATTAGTGGATGTAGCTGTCGTTTCCCATATTCAAATAAACCAACTTATCCAAAGTAGACTCCGTAAAATCCATGAGGATTAGACAATTGCAACTTTCAAGAACTTACATCTGTTATTTTGATCATATCATACATGGTTTACCAGTATTTACATAAGTCGCCTTCGGAGAATTCTCCCAATTACTGGTGCTTTCTCATATTTTTCATGTTTACATCATCGATAAAGATTCAGAATCACATATTCTGATTCAACTGAAAAGATTTCTCATTATATATGTTTGAAATTACATTCTTGATGCTAGAGTAACATTGATTGTTTAATTTGAGTATGTTCTTCATGCTACCTTCTTTGCTGTTGGTTGCAGTCGATATCTTCACATTTGCAATATCGTTAATCCTATCCTTCTCTAGGAATTTGACAAACCAAACTTGGAGTTGCCAAATTTTAACTTCAATGCATCACATCATGGTGATTTTGTGGCAATTGCTTCTGAACCAATATGCCTTGTGGGATTGGATGTTGTTTCTCAAACCATCCCTGAGAAAGAATCAGTGGAAGAATTCATTCAGAGCTTCTCATCATACATCTCAAGACTAGAATGGTTTAATATAATCAATGTTGGCTCTTCTCGTCAGATTTTGAGTGAGTTTTATAGGTACCTCTCTATTTATAGGTCTTACTTAATGCAAATGTAAATGCCACTACTGAAAATATGTTATTCATGATTAACCTCAAACTCCTACAAATATGTGCATTTCAAAGCTTTCTTCTATGTTCGACTCAGAGATCACAAAGAGTTTGGTCTGGTAAAAATGTCGAAGTACCCCAAGAAAAACTAATATGTGTAACTTGCTTTCTCTTCCATTATTTATAAGAGTTTGGTGTCTCATTTTTGGATAAGCCTTGGCTGAATAAATATTTGTTGTTAGAACATTATTGATAAGTTACATAAAGAGAACTTCTCTAAAAGATCTGCTCTTTTATCCAAGAACTTTTTTTTTTAATGCAAATTTTCGGCCAGTGGCCATTTTATTCATTCAATAAGGAGACAATACAAAACCAAGGCCATGTCTTCAGACCAAACTCAAATTAGGCCTAGTCTAAATGACCCAGTCCACAATATTAAAAATGACCCTTATCTCTATGGTCTGCATCACTCTTTGGAAAGAGCACAGACCAAATCCCGTCTCCTTTGCTGCCTGAGTGAACTTGTCGGAATGCTCATCTTCTCCAACGCTTTCAGGTCTCAATATCTTCTTCCTTCTTCCTTTTTTGTGTAGTTCTGTGTTGAAGCTCTTTCTTTCTTCATGTAATGACTGATGAATGAAGAGTAGTTTATGGAGCTTTCGTGTCGGCAAAATCTTCGTTGCCCCTTAGATAAGTACCCATCGTTTAGCTCTATTTTTGGCTATGTGTAATATAGTTGCATTTCTTTGACATACCTTATAATCATCTGTAGCTTCTTAGTTGTATTTGCACCTTCTGAAACTGCTTTGCCTCTTGTTTAGCTTTGTTTATCAATTGATTTGTGGCTGCGCCTTCGCTTTGTTTTATGTACCGTGATGTGTGATTATGCGAGTCTTGATCCTATAATTAGGAATTTGTGCTTTATCTGAATTTAGGATCTTTCTTCCCACCAGAGGGAGTTCTTGCCAATCGTGATATTCATGATCTGTTTATGATTCAATGGCTATATTAGCCAAGAAGTCTGCCAAACAATTACCTTCTCTGAAGATATGGGTGTTTGTTTCTCTAGTCTTCTGAAGCAGCTCCCTTATTTCCTCCACCTTTTCTATTATTTCCTAAGGTATCCTCCAAGTCTTCATAATGATCTTCTTGAGACTTAGTGAGTCCGTTTCAATTATAACATTTCATAACCTTCTCCTCAGACACTCTCTAAGAGCCGAAAGAATTGCAACTGCTTCTGCTTCCATGTTTGTTGCAATTCTTATTCCTTTAGCTTTAGCATAGATTAGATCACCCCTACTGTTTCTAATACAAAAACCAAAGGAGCTCTGACCTGGATTACCTTGGCATGCACCATCTGTATTGCATTTTACTTGATGTTCTTCTGGGGTTTCCATGTAACTCTTAAGTAATGCAACTTGGGCCTGTAATTGTGTAATCTGATGATGACTTCCTGCCAGGACCATGTTAAGTTCTTTATCCACGGGGATTGAAACTTCACCGTTTGTCTCACTACCTCCAATGTCATGTTTACTATGTTTTCATAACTAATTCCACTCCCATGTTTGAGGGCATTCATTCTTTTCCATAAACTCCACATGATGATAGCTGGCATGGCTTTATAAATGCTTTTCAATTTAGATGTTGCCTCCTGCTTCCACCAAGCATTGATGAGCTGTTGTAGGTGCATTCCCTCTATATTAATTCCTGCATGATTAGCAAAAAACCTCCATAGTTTACTAAAGTCTCTTTGGTTGGAAATAGTTCCCTCGGATAAAATTTAACTCAGATGTCTAATGAGTAAGTTAAATGAACCTCCAGACCTCATTTCGAGAAAGAAAATCAACCTTTCTACCGCTGAGTGTCGGGAACGACCATATATATAGGTCATTCAAACTGCTCATCAATCATTTTGCTTGTCAGAATATGGTGAATCGGTTTCTACCAATGACATAATGCAATAATGTCTTCTGTTGTGACCAACTCATCCCCTGCTTATTTTACGGGAAAAACAGCAACTCACTAGTACTTTCTCCAACAACTCCTTCAGAACATCACTTTAGAGAGACTGAACAAAGTAGTAGAGTTGAATTTGACGTAGAGGGTAAAGAATAAGATATTTGAAACATATTTTTTTGTGACAAGTTGAATGACATGTTTTGTCACCCTGAGAAAAAAAATTCATGCTAAATGATAGAGATCTGTTAACAACTTGTGCAGATATTGGAGTTTGAAGGAAGCATTTGTCAAAGCCATTGGTGATGGTGTGGGTTACAAGTTGGACACTATCGAGTTTCATCACAAAAACTGGGAAAACATAGTTGTCAAAGTTGATGGCAAAGAACTAAAAGATTGGAGATTTTGGCTTCTTGAATTGGGTAAGGATCATGTGATTAGTTCTTCTGTAGTGCTAATTCTTGTCTAGTTTCCCTTTTGACTGGTTATCATGCTTGTTTAAAAAGGCGAGTAAACATAAAAACTCGTACAAGTACACGTTTTGAATCTCCGATGCTAGATCAACTAGAAGCTTTCATATAATCAGCAGCCCCTCTTTCATAAACTAGGAATTTAATGGTTTAACTTGTGAACTCCTGTTAAGTATTTCCATTCTATCATGGTTGTCACATGATAGCCAAGGGTCTACCTGAAACAGTCTCCTTACCCTTACAAAGTAAGGATAAGTTTTGCGTACACTCTACCCTCCCCAGACATCACCTCGTGGGATTATACTGGTAAGCTTTTGTTGTTCAGGGTTGTCACAACATATATTCCTTTGTCTCTCTTGTAACCAAACTTTTGATTGCCTGAAATTTTTGACAGAATTTTACAAGTTAGCTTTGAGCCGAAAAGAACATATCTTCCAAAAAATATATAATTGTGTAACTGAAATGCAACTTGTAAGAGTTCATACAAAGTAAAGTGTGATCTCCCTTATTCCATGTCACTATCATGTCGGCAAACTTGTGGTACAAAGCGCAATCTCCTTCTTTGACGCTAGCTGACGATATGGAACTAAACATCTACATTGTTGAGTATTTAAGTTGTATGTTAGTCTAGCAAGCTGGCTGAATTAAAATAGTTAGCAAACATATCAGCTACCTTAGTTGCATTGGATAGTAGAACTATTTTCCAATTGCATTATCAGTTTTGTAATCTACCTTTGCATTAAATGACTTTTCTGTAATGTTGCAGGCATCAATTGCTAGGGGTCATCATATATATGCCACTAGCAGTTACAAGACAACGTTGAACCGGACACAGTTCAATGACGAGGAATACAATTTAGGACTTCATCTTCCGAATGCAAGCTTTAGTTTTTGGAAGGTAGAAGACCTTTTGACCTCCAATGAAAACAGGTAGAGTGCCATCATGTTCATCGCAAAAATGTGTTGTGTTGAAGGATTAAGAAGAACTCAAAGAAGTACCAGACACACCCTTAGTGCTTTAAAGTTCTTGATGGAACAAAAGTTGCATACTAATTCTCAATTGTTGTGGCTTACCAAACTTATACCATTTGATTACACTATTGAGTACAAAAACGGAATTGAGAACAAGGTGGCAGATACACTTTCACGAGTCATTGGGGCTGAGTTATTGGCTCTAGTCATTTCCCCAACCAACACTGATCTTTTTCAGGTTATTGAGGATATTTAGACTTCAGATAAAGAGCTCAAACACGTCATTGATTACAAGCAAACCCTGACACTCATAAGCCGTTCACTTGGATGCAAGGTCAATTGAGGAGAAAGGGAAAACTGGTCATTGGAAAAGTGCAGAGTTTACGAACTGACATTATGACTTTATGGCATGCTAGTCCACATGGGGTCATTCAAGTGTTGAAGCTACTCTCAAAAGACTATTGACATTGTTTTATTGGAGGAATATGCGAAAGGAGGTGAAGGAATTTATACAGAGAAATGTGATGTGTGCCAGAGAAACAAATCTGACTTGGCTGCTTACCCTGGCCTCCTACAACCATTGTCTATTCCTGATGTAGTTTGGTCTCAAATCAGCATGGATTTTATTGATGGACTACCTAAGTCACATACTTATGAAGTAATCTTGGTGGTAGTGGATCGACTCAGCAAATATGGCCATTTCCTTCTGCTCAAACACCCTTATACAACTCAATATGTTGCTAAGGTGTTTTTGGACACAAATGTTAAGCTGCATGAGTTACCTGATGCTATTACTAATGACAGAGATGTTGTATTCTTGAGTTCCTTTTGGCAGGAACTTTTTACATTGCAAGGGGTTCTCTTGCATACTTCTTTAGCATATCATTCTCAGTCTGATAGCCAAACTGAGGTACTTAACAGATACCTAAAGACCTACTTGAGGTGTTATTGTAATGATGATGCTTCTAACTAGTTTTCTTGCTTACCAATGGCTGAGTATTGGTATCATACATGTCATCACTCAGTAATTCAGACAACTCCTTATGAAGCTCTATATGGTCGACCTCCCCTATTGCACCTCTCTTATCTACTAGGTGAATCAGCTTCTGCTGAAGTCGATGGTACGTTGGTGAATAGAGAGTTTAAACTTCAACTACTGAAACATCACTTGAGGAGGGCTCAACTCAGAATGAAACAACGGACTGACTCTCATAGAAGTGACATACATTTTGAAGTTGGTGATTGGGTATACTTCAAAGTTCAGCCTTACAAGCAAGCGACTATTGCATGTCATTCATTCCATAAGTTGGCTGCTAAGTACTATGAACAATTCCAGGTTCGTAAGAGGGTTGGTCCAATTGCTTACACTCTTATTGCCTAGTTCAGTGAAGATCCATTCCACAGTTCATGTTTCCCTATTGAAGAAGTGTTATGAAATTCCAGCTCAGATATCGTATCCCCATGTGGTTGACTTAGCCAATCCACACTGCCTTAATCCTGAGTTGGTATTGCAGAGGAGAATGGTTAAGAAGGGTAATAAAGTTGTGGCACAACTTTTGGTTAAATGGAATGGGTTACCAACAGATGCTGCTACTTGGGAGTTTGCCACCACCTTGAAGACCAGATTTCCTTTATTTGATCCATGAGGACAATGATCTTATATTGGAAAGGAGTACTGATACATGATTAGTTACATTTCAATGTGTTAGTTAACTACAATAGAAGTTAGTTAAGAGAAGTTGGTTGGTAACATATTCTGTTTTTAGCTTAAAAGTTCAGGTTAGTTTAATTCATTCACTATATAAATTGTAAGCAACTCATTGTACGGGAATATATGAAATATACACATCACTTTCCTCTCTTTTTCTCTCTTATTCTATTTATCTCCATTGATTGCATCCTCGAGTTTTCTCCTGGATAATCTTTCGATCCTCGAATCTTTAAGATTCCTGAAATCGAGCCACTATAACACAATGGAAGTGAGAAATTAGAGAAATGGAAATGTTGACACCCAATTTTGACCCTTCTTAGATTTCAAATGATTTAGAATAATTATTTTATAAAATATTTGTTTAGGTTTTAAGGTGATTTTGGTAATTTTTTTTATAATATTCAAATATCATATAGTCCTTATATATTTATTAATGTATTTTATAAATATTTGAAAATCATATCAAAAAGATTTTATTTCTGTTTAGCTAAATATTTTATTAATTTAGTTTAGTTAAATCATTATTATGATTTTGAATTGCATACTTCTTCAGCATATCATTCTCAGTCCGATGCCTAAACTGAGGTACTTAAAAGATACCTAGAGACCTACTTGAGGTGTTATTGTAACGATGATGCTTCTAACTAGTTTACTTGCTTACTAATGGCTGAGTTTTGGTATAATACATGTCATCACTCAACAATTCAGACAACTCCTTATAAAGCTCTTTATGGTCGACCTCCCCCATTGCACCTGTAACATATCGCACCTAGAAACGACTATAAAGAGTTTAAAATATGAAAATATTGATTTTTGGAAAGAATAAGGAAATCTGGAAATTTTGTCTAAGTTAAGAAAGTGAGTTTTGGCCATTTTCAAATGGCCATAACTCCTAGCTCAGGAAGAGTTAGGATAAGCTCTTCATATGGTTGGAAATCCCTTGGAGAGATCTTTCCAACGCCGCCGAGATTGCACAATTTCGACATCGTATGAGTGAGATATGCCTTTCGGAAGTTGGGCTGTTGGATTGAGGAAAGTCCCAATCCGGATTTAGGGAAGGGCAAAGTAGTCTTTTCCCTAATTAATTTCCAAATTTTATTTTAGGGGTTTATTGGGGTAAAAACAGAACCTAAATTAGTTTTGGAAAATTAAAGAACGCTTAAGGCTTGGAGAAGAGAGAAAGGAAGAAATAATTGGAGAAAAAGGTATGTGAGATATTTTCGTGTTGCGTTAGTTCTCCCACACACCAACTTGTTTCAATCCAATTGTTTTGAGTTGTTTACATGTTGAAGAAGTAAGGTTCTTGAAGAACAAATTGTAGAATTCTTGTTGGTTGAGTTGTTGATGCTTGGGGGTGAGTTGATTCATGTTTCCGAGTTGTTTTTCGAGTTAGATTGGTTGTATATTGAGGGTACAATTTATCCTAAGTGTTTGGGTAAGGAACTATGGAAGTTAGGGAGGTTTAGAGAGGAAGAATGAAAGAGAAAAGTCGGAAGTCGCTGGGCAAAAGGGCTGGGGCGCCACGCCTGCCAGAGCGCCACAAAAACTTCTCTGAAGTTTGGCCTCTGGCGTGTCGCGCCATCCAGACTTCTCTGAAGTTTGAGGGTTGGCGCCCTGCGCCTCTCAGAGCGTCAGGGACTCCAGTTCTCCCCATTCGTTCCCCACATTTTCGTACTTGTTCCTAAGCGATGTACCTATATTTTCTAGTTGTTTCCAACACTCTGAGGTACATCTAAACATCATGAAATCATCCATAAACATGAGATCATGAACCTTGAATCCATAATCCAATTCAAGGAAAGTTAAGATCAAAGTCAAAGAAGTTAAGAGTCAAAGTCTAGAAGTTAAGAGTCAAAGTCTAGAAGTTAAGAAGCAAGTCAAAGCCAAGTTTCTTAAAGTTTTCAAGAGTCTTTATTAAACATTTTAACTTCATTTTAAGGCTCAAGTTTCAAGTAAAGTAAAGAGTAAAGAGTTGAGTTCATTTCTCAAAAGTTATTAGGGAACCAAGTATTCCCAAAGAAGTTTATAAATGTTTTCACATTTGAGCAAGAAAGGAATTATGATTTCCAAAAGAGCCTTTGGGCTAGTTTTCAGTAAAGGGAACATCGATTCCAAGAGAGCCTTTGGGATAAACTTTGAGCAAGTATCTCAAACTAAAGAAAGAGGTGTTTAAAACACATATGAGCTAAAGTATATTTTGGGAGTAGTATTGAGCACCGAATTGGGGACGCGAGTTCATATTAACTGAACTCTCCATAAGAACCATGTTGCCATCATGGGATTTAACGGGTCATATACTTTTTAGATGATCACGTAAGTTAAGCTAGTGGATCCACTAAGTTAAGTAAGGTCCTATATCATTGCAAGGTATATGATGGTCCTTGGGCAACGTGAGGTAAAACGTTGTATCATCACTATGGCTCATAGTGGTGGTTGTCGGTTAAAGAATCTCCCACTAAAGTTATATTACTTTTATATATAAGTAAAGTTGAGTTTGTTATTGCTTTATCTTTAACGAACTAAGTTGTTTCGTTGTTTTACAAGCTTATTATATATTGTATGTGTCTTATTGCTTTATATTGAGTTCAGTTATTCATGAGTTGAACAGAGCCAGGGTAAGTGTTCCTTTGTACTCCTTTCAAGCTTAAGTTGTTGTTTAGTATTCCAACTCGCATACTCGTACATTCAATGTACTGATGCCAGTTGGCCTGCATCTTATTATGATGCAGACGCATGTAACCAAGATCAACATCCAGCGCGCCGTTGATCTAGTCGAGCACTCCAGATTCAGTGGTGAGCCTCTTTGCATTTCGAAGGACTCTTTTATTTGCTTTCTTAGTTTTTGTTTATTAGGATGTTGTAGGGTCTGTCCCAACATCCATCTCAGTATTATAGAGGCTTCGTAGACACTCAGACAGTAGTTGAGTCTCTCATCTATGTATTTACAGATATTCTATTTTGAGACACAAGTTGCCATTTTGGTCAGATTTATCATTTAAGTTGTTTATGAACTTATATTGTGTTGAGTTAAGTCTTCCGCTGAGTTAAGTAGCCAGGCCAAGGGTTTGCTTGGGGCCAGCAATGGTCTCCAAGTGTCGGCCACGTCCAGGGTGTAGGCTCGGGACGTTACAACACCTCTCATATCTACCAGGTGAATCATCTTCTGCTGAAGTCGATAGTACGTTGGTGAATAAAGAGTTTAAACTTCAACTGTTGAAATATCACTTGAGGAGGGCTCAACTCAGAATGACACAACGGACTGACTCTCATAGAAGTGACATACATTTTGAAGTTGGTGATTGGGTATACTTCAAAGTTCAGCCTTACAAGCAAACGACTATTGCATGTCATTCATTCCATAAGTTGGCTGCTAAGTACTATGAACAATTCCAGGTTCGTAAGAGGGTAGGTCCAATTGATTACACTCTCTTATTACCTAGTTCAGTGAAGATCCATTTAACAGTTCATGTTTCCCTATTGAAGAAGTGTAATGAAATTCCATCTCAGATATTGTATCCCCCTATGGTTGACTTAGCCAATCCACACTGCCCTAATCCTGAATTGATACTGCAGAGGAGAATGGTTAAGAAGGGTAATAAAGTTGTGGCACAACTTTTGGTTAAATGGCATGGGTTACCAGCAGATGATGCTACTTAGGACTTTGCCACCACCTTGAAGACCAGATTTCCTTTATTTGATCCTTGAGGACAAGGATATTGTATTGGAAGGGAGTATTGATACATGATTAGTTACATTTTCATGTGTTAGTTAACTACAATAGAAGTTAATTAAGAGCAGTTAGTTGGTAACAGATTCTATTTTTAGCTTAAAAGTTCAAGTTAGTTCAATTCATTCACTATATAAATTGTAATCAACTAATTGTACGGGAAGATATGAAATATACAGATCACTTTCCTCTCTTCTTCTCTCTTATTCTATTCATCGTCATTGATTGAATCCTCGAGTTTTCTCCTGGATAAACTTTCGATCCTCAAATCTTTAAGATTTCTAAAATTGAACCATTATATAGTAACACAATGGAAGTGAGAAATTGGGGAAATGGAAATAGAGAAACAGTACTTGAATCAATGACCATGCGGTAAGAGAAATCAGAGCCATTAGTTCCCGACGGCCTCCCTCTTACGACCGACCTCTAATTCATCCTCTCCGCAGTTTGTTCTCTCTCAACAACTAAGTTTGATGACTTCGTTGAAGCCTCAAGCAAAGTCTCTGTTGAACAATGGTACCAAGTCTGTTAAACGGGTGGGCCAACCCGAAACGCTGCACGGATCCGCACGGTTTGGTGGCCCGGGTCGGGTAATGTCATATTAACCATGAATCCAGTACCCATTATCGACCCAAGTCAATGTTAATATAAGTTACCTTTGGTTTTAAACGCTAGATATTCGGGATAAGGTGAGAGTGATCTATGTGGTAGACAAGGTGAGAAAAGCGAGATTAGGATGATTTGGACGTCTGAAGAGGAGATGCCCAGACGCCCCGGTGAGGAGGGTATGAGAGGTTGGTTATACTTTCTTTGTTTATTCATAGTTATATCATGATTTATTTTTTTAAAGTCAAACGATAAGAATTTTGACTAACATTTTATGATGTGAATTTTCATTACATTATTATGTCAAATTTGTAATTTGTAGTACTTTTCGTATAGTTTTTGGATATCAAAATTTTTAGTTTAAAATATTGAATTAATGTAATATAATTTAACGTTGAAAACTAGTCAAATTGACTTTCAAAAAAACGCAAAATGACAACTAAAAATGAACGGAGAGAGTAGTAGGTATGGAGAGAGGTAGAAGTAGGACAAAAAAGTATTGAGGGAGGTGATTAGACAAGACATGAGGTAACTTTAGGTTATTGAGGACATGATATTAGATAAAAAGGGTGTGGATGACGTTTGTACTAAGGTAAACAGTTAGTAGGTAGTGAAGGATTGTTTTGTGTTTTTCGAGGATTTAAACTTGTTGGTACATGTTTGTCGTTGTACTAGTCGCATTATTATAGTTCTTACTTTTGATATCCATATCATCATTTGTAATTAACTGTATTTCAATTATGATCACACTATTACGTTGTTCATATACTTTTCTTGTAGCCTTTGCACTCACTTATTTATTAAAAATCCAATTTATTATAATTTGTCTAATTCATTTCATCATCTAAGAATTAGAATTGATTTAGGTTAAATATAGTGTCTAAACTGATCCATGCAAACCTTCTCAAAAGTTTTTAAGAAAAATAAATTGTTTGATATGTTTTATTCATAAAAAATCATTAGTTTTGTTTAGTACTAAACAAATTATAAGAAAATAAAACTTCGGTAAAAATTGAGTTGGTTCGGCTATAATCTTTCGTTTAGTCTATCTTAACCGACCCAACTTAATAAACACTTTTAAATATGTCAATGACATCATTTACTTTTTTATTTAACTCATTTTAACGTATATAATTTCAACTCAACATGTATATTTGACTCTACCTTTCCATATCATACATTTGGAGAGGGGGGGGGGGGATATTACTTGTTGAACCCAACATAGCGAGGTACTTTGAACAATTAGCTTTAATTAATTTCAAAAAAGTACATTACCTTTGACTACTTAGCAAGAAGAGACATAACCAACCACTAGAAGAAAAGAATATTTACATTGCATTTTCTTGATGAATTAGAATAATTAAGTATACATCTTTAAGCTTCTCATTATTTCATACACAAATCTATGGCTTGGAAACTCAAATACCATTTATTAGTTATTCCTTAAAAGATCATTACTTTTAATAAAAGGAAAAGGGATGGGATAGCTGCTTTTAGAATAAACTAGCATCGTAGCGGAGTTAAAGTTTTTACTTAGGAAATTTAAAATATAAAAAGTCAAGAAAATTCAATATCTACTATATATACATAAAAAATAATTTAAATCTTGTATTATGTATATACAATATATTTTTTTATTAAAATCCGAACTCCTTGTGGTACCCTAGCTCCACCAATTGTAGCATACATGTAAGGGCGAAGCTAGCATGTTGATTACATCTAGTTCGACAAAATCCAATAGATTTAGCATAAATTCCCATATTTATGTTAAAATTTAGTTAATAAATAAAAATAATTAATCACGAATTCAATAACTCTTTTTTTTGTAGAGGTGGCACATCTATATATATATGTACTAATCTAAGTAGGAAAATACAAGCACTTGACTATGTGTTAGGTTTTAATACTTTATAGGGAAACGAATAATTGACTATGAGTTAGGTTTTAATACTTTAAAGAAAAAGGAATAATTAATCAAGAATTCAATAACTTTTTTTTAGAGGTAACACGCACACATACTATTCTGTGTAGGAAAATACATGGACTTAACTATGAGTTAGGTTTAATACTTTAAAGGGAAAGGTTAGTTTACATAGTTAATGCCTTTAGAATACAATTACAGGATAAAAGAAAGTTTGGAAAAGGTATAATATTATGTGTATTTTCTTATAAACAATTTATGAAAGCAATGGATTATATATGTTAAAGTTTTAAACGAATAAAGTTTATGTAATGTTTGGTGAAAAGGCATGCAACTAGGGTTTCATGATTTTAATATATGGTATGCGTTTTCATTATATATATTCTAAAATTTAGCAATTGCTTGATGTGTCCACTTGACTTTAAATTTAAAGATTCCTAGGATATAAAGTGCTTGGAATATCTTTGTCCTTTGTGGTAAAATTCATGATATCCGTAGTTTTTATTTACTTTTTACTTTGTGGGTGGGGGATTGTAGAGTCCGTTGGCTGATGTTAGAGGTGGAGCCAGGGGCGCAAAGAATTTATTCAAATTTTCTTTTCTTAAAAAATTATATTATATATAAAAGATTATTTGGTGTAAACTGTATTTCTTGTTCATTTAGGATTTGGGGAAGATCGCATCCTAATGTAAGCTAAATATACTTATGAGCTATTCAAAATAGGATGATTTTATTCTTCATTACATTTTTTTTTTCAAAAGTATTTTTATCGTTATGTTTTTGGCTCAAAAATATCCTCCAATTATCAAAATAACTCAAAAAAAAAATACTCCTCTTGCTACTGTTTGCTCCAAAACAAGGAAAAATAGATCAATTTTGCTCGTGAATATTCAAAATAGGATAATTTTGTCCTCTATTTAAAGTTCGGGATAAGTGTTCTTGATTGTAAAGACTTGAGAAAAAACTTATATTGGTAATTATGAAAATAATTTAACTATTTTAAATGAATTATAATATATAATGTTTATTTTATATTTTATATAAAGTTCAAAATAAATATTTCTTTAACTTCTTTTTATATTTATTTGCTTAGATTTGAAGCAGTAAAAATTATGATTCTACTACTAATTGATGCTAAACCATCAGGATAAAAATAAAGAAGAATTGCATGGACCTCCTCTGACGTTTAGGCAACAATTATTTGAATGAATTTTTTCTCTACAGAAGAATGAATTTTAAAGTATAGAAACAATTTATTTATTTAGAAAGGGGAGAAAAAATAGAGTTTTGATTATGTTATATTTGAACTTCTTTTTAAAAAAACTTGTTTGGCTTTTGTGTATTTAATATTTTTAATCGAATCTTTACACTTTCTTTGGATGGTTGTTACGTATTGTTTCATAATGTATCGTATCGTATTGTATTGTACTATATTGTTTTAATGTATACAGTGCATGTTTGGATAGATGGTATATATCGTTCTCCATCATTACATAATGTCACACATTCATAATTTAAGTGAAACCTACCAGAAAAGTAGAGGACGGGGTAGAGCTATTCCGAAAAGGTAGGATAAAAGATGAAATATGATTATTAAATAATAAATAAAGATAAAATGAAAAGAAAATACTAAGATAACGACGCGATTACATCAAATCGGTCGTTTACATAAAATGAATCTTTCCACCATTACCTAACGATGGAAATTAAACGATACGATAAAATAGAATTTAAGCAACAATCAAAACAAACATTGTATTTAAACTAACAAAACAATACAATGAGTAACAACCATCCAAACAAGGTATCTCTTTAGTGAAAATTGTGGGCAAATATTTTTATTTGAATCTCTTTAGTGAAAATTGTGACTCCGCTGATTTCTAAACTAGTTTTCACTAAGTTATTCTATTTTTCCTTTTTATTAGTATGATTTTGTTATTTATGTCTATGTATGTGAAGAGATTGGGGCCAAAAACAAAAATAATAGATAAAAGACAAGATAATAAACTTATGAATATCAAATCAACATCTTATACAAGGGAAAGTTTAGTAGAAAAAAGAGGAAAATAAAAAAGACATAATACACATCCTAATAATGCATCTCCACCCTAATCAAAATCTAACCAAAAACAACAACAAACACTACACATATCAACATGTTTTTCAACTTTTTTTCATGTACAACAACAAAAACACAATTGTAACCTAAGTAGATCAAGACATAGGCACAATATGGGCATTGTAGCGCCTCACGCCCCCACCTTTTAAAACATTGATATTGTTTAAGTACAAAGGGACGCGAAGAACATTGTAGCAAATAAGGCTAGATATACATTGTGGCTCTTGTGGCTGTTTGCAGCACCACGATGGCGATTATGATGAGCATTTGCAGCGTAAATTTGTATGAAATTCAACGATCCCGGAGATCGAGAGCCATCACCATTTTCTTCCCCTCCACTTCCTCTGCCACCAACAACATGAGATTCTGCACCATGGCCATATTTGTTGTTACTTGTTATAATTGTATCTCCATCAATATTATGTTTGTTGTTAAGTTGTTCAAATACTACAATACAAGATTTATGCATATTAATTTAATAATCATATAAATTTCAATCGAGTCAGATTCAGAATTTAAACTTGACAGAATATGATTTTCCAGTCATTTTTCATCGAATCAAACTCACTGTAAAAATACATGATGGGAAACAGATTCTCGCTGAAATAGCGTGAAACTTGCTAATTTTTTCAAATGATCAAAAAATTTGTACAAATAGTTTCAATAGAAAAATATAGTGATTTAGTCAAAATTACTAAATTTTAATGAATTTGTAGCTTGTTGACTAAATCCTCTCAGTACTGATAATCCGAACTCTTTCTAGTCTGAACTCTCTTCTCTTTAGGATGCACCAAAGAAATAATTGGAAAATTAAAAAAAAAAATCATCCCCTGCTTTCCTACTCTATGATTCATATGTAAAAAGTTAAAAGAAAAAAAAATCTTAGTTCATTGAAATAAGGTAAAATACAAAGTTTTCCTTTCAATTAAGTAATTAGATTAAATTATTAATAGTAACACATCAACACCTTGATTTAAATTGAAAGAGTTAAAAAAAAACATAGAGGAATTGAGAAAGTGTATAAATGAAAAAAAATAAATTACCATTGGCTTGATAAAATCCACATGAAAAGTAGAAGGCGAAAAATAATAGTAGTATTATTTTCTTGGTTCCCATTTTTGTTGTATAAATTCAAGAACTCCCATGAAAAGAATTTTAATTTGATCTTATTCTAAATATTTCCCAGTATTTATAGCCTTTGTTTGTTGTTCTTGAATTGATTTTCTCAATTAAAAAAAGAAAAGAACTTTATTAAAGTTAGACAATACAATAATTTATTTGCTTCTTTAAGTGATCTTATTAAGTTATAGTAAAAACATTATTGATAAGTGGGGACTGAATATAAGTGATACGAATCTTAGGACACACTTTCTTGTCTCTAAAATTATTGAATTGCCTAAACGTACGACGCGTAATCAGAGGTAGATCTAGGATTTAGAGGTCGTGGATGCCACATCATTCGAGTAAGATAAACGGGTCGGTTCCTCAATTTTTAGATTATAATTCGGGTTATTTATCTTTTTCAATTTTTATAAACAAATTGATCAAACATGCATGTTATTAATATTTTCTTTTAGATATTTTGAGGTTAGAGATAACTAAACAATTCAATTTTTTATTTTAAGGAATTAGAGGCCTTATTCTCTAAAAATTTGCGGTAAAAAGGATTTTCCACATTAAAAATTCAAACTTTTATAAGTTGTTGAAATATAGTAGAGAAAGAATAAAAATTATAGTTTCAACCCCGTCATCTTACTTAGCAAGAAAGTCGATGAAGATCGAAAGAACCTTTAAATTAAAAGAACTCTAACATAATAATATTCATCATTTTTAAAACTTAAAAAAGATACTATTTAAATATATTCTTAGTAATATTTATGTGACGTTCATAATTCAGTTGTCATTAATTGATAAAGAATACGCACATAATATTCACATCAAGAGATTAATAATTAGTGAAAGAGAAAATACAAAAAATTAAGAATTAGTTAAAGCAAAAAGGAGTCGATTTGAATTATTAAAGAATAGCATATAAATAAGAACCAATGGAAGAAAAAAAATACTATTTAAATATATTCTTAGTAATATTTATGTGACGTTCATAATTCAGTTGTCATTAATTGATAAAGAATACGCACGTAATATTCACATCAAGAGATTAATAATTAGTGAAAGAGAAAATACAAAAAATTAAGAATTAGTTAAAGCAAAAAGGAGTCGATTTGAATTATTAAAGAATAGCATATAAATAAGAACCAATGGAAGAAAAAAAATACTATTTAAATATATTCTTAGTAATATTTATGTGACGTTCATAATTCAGTTGTCATTAATTGATAAAGAATACGCACGTAATATTCACATCAAGAGATTAATAATTAGTGAAAGAGAAAATACAAAAAATTAAGAATTAGTTAAAGCAAAAAGGAGTCGATTTGAATTATTAAAGAATAGCATATAAATAAGAACCAATGGAAGAAAAAAAATACTATTTAAATATATTCTTAGTAATATTTATGTGACGTTCATAATTCAGTTGTCATTAATTGATAAAGAATACGCACGTAATATTCACATCAAGAG
>JAJOOO010019760.1:0-24134 GCA_029582685.1 Solanum piurae | reverse complement strand
GGGTTCTTGGCCTCTTTTCTCCTCTTAGCGTTCTAATTCTTCTAAGTTTGATTAATGATTTGACTTAGGTAAGTTCTAGTTATGTTCCTAGGTTTAAAATGATTAAAATCTCATGATTTAGGGTCTAAACGACGTATCTTAGGGTTTAAACGAAAAAGGAAAAGACCAAAAAACCCATGAATTAACTGCTGTCGGACCAATCGACGGATTGGACCTACGGTACGTCGATCAATCGACGGTCCGTCGATCGAATCTGCCCGACAGGGCTTCACTAAAATGAGCATAACGTTTTACTTGGAAGTCGGATTTTAGAAAACTCGGTGGCGTTGGAAAGATAATTCAATTAACTATCATATCATAGGTTGTGGCACACATAATTCATTTTTTGCTAAAATTTATGACCATCTGAAGTTGACCCATCAATAATTTTCAGCTAACTGGCTGTTGACTCTCATCTACGGTCAGACCTACGGACCGTGGATCGAACGACGGTCCGTTCTGGTCGACCGTAGTTCATGTCAGAGGCTAGGTAAATGAGGTCTTCATCCACGGACACAGACCACGGACCGTGGTCTGATCTACGGACCGTAGGTCTGTCCGTGGGTCGAGACTTAGTCGATTTTTTTGAGCTGGTTTCTGGGGAAGTTTTCTGTCATGAACCACAGACCTGCAGGACGAACCGTGAGTCCATCAACGGTCCGTGGATGGTGTCCGTGAGTGCCACTTGTAACACCAGAAAATCTGAAATCTCCATTTTCGGATACGGGGTGTTACATGAACTATGTTCAATATTAGCGAATCACCAAATTGATCAGCGAAGCAAGATTGTATCGCCAAACACACTGAACGAAACAAAGATGAAATTGAATTGGTGAGCCAAAGAACTAAAGGGCGGATCACGGAAGTGATCAGTGACCCCAATCTAAACCGCCTAAAGTTACAGTGCATGATAGATGAAAATGTGAAGAAAGAAGGCGATGGACAAAGACGATCGGCGAGTCGCCGACTGGTTGGCGAAGCCCGACATTCCTCATCGATCAACCCCAAAAAGCCACATCTCAGATCATTATACATTGATTTTTAGAAGAGAGAGAAGGCATCCAATCATTGTGGATCGAAATAGAGAGAACAAAAACACTATTCTTGTTGATTTTAAGAAATTTTTGGCAAGAGATTTCATTTGGGTGTTGTAATAAGAAAGATATTATTCATCTTAGAACTTTGATTTTCAATACCCAGCTATGAAGTATGTGTTAGGTACTGGATTATCTTCTTGTATGATGATTATTGGCTAAAACCCCAATCTTGGGGGTTTGACAATGTGATTAATTACTGAATTTGGCTTGATTGGTGTTAGTAATTATCTGTTTTAGCGCTAATTCAATGTGGGTCTGACTTATTGATGTGGTTTAACTGCTCTGATGTATGTTATTTTATTATGATATAGTGTTTTATGCTTACTTGAGAAAGAAGTGTAAAGCTAAGGTGATAAGTTGGCACTCGTAGTTATTGGGTCATGGTGGGTTCAGCTTGAGAGAGTGAATCCCGAGATTCATTCTATATTTTCAGCTCGAAAGAGTGGATATAGTGAGGTTGTGGGCTGGTATCCATGTTTAGCACATTGAGGTTTGATAGAACTCAATTGAAATGAGGTAGTTGTTCGAGAGAAAAGTATCTCATCTAAAGTTCATCTTACCCATGTAGAATTAGTGCTTTTGGGGTATCAACTAACACCCATTGGGTTGAGTTTAGCAATTGGTCGGTCAATCCCCCAAGTATCGTTCTCATATTTGATTACTCCTAGTTAATTATTGAGGGTTCTTTCTGATCTAAAACCCCTTACCTTGACATTGATGTCACCCTTCTAATATTATTAATAGCTTTCGATAATTTATATTTTTTCAGCTATGGAAATCACTAGCCTAACATCATACTTGAATTCAAAATAGAACTACTCCATGTGGGATTGACCCTAACTCTCTTGTTGGATTTATACTGCTTAACGATCGTGTACACCAAGTATTAGATGAGGAGTAGTTGATACGTCAATCAAAATGGCGCCGCTGCCGGGGAGTGGTGGTGTTTAGAATTCTCTTATCAAAGTTTAATCTGTGATTTTGTTCGTTGTAGTTGAATCAATTTGATTTGTTTTGTGTTTGTGTTGGTTGTGTGGAACAAAAGAGGAAATGAGTGAGGCAGAGATTAATGGTAGCCAAGTGCCCCCACCAAGGTGATATTGACGATCTTAATAGTGTGCATAACCCAATCCAATTGGGTGGAATTGGTGCAATCTGTCTACCGTCAACCGAAGAAAATGTTATATTTCATGTTACTAGCACAACTATCCATCTCCTGCAAACAAAGGGACTCTATGGAGGGTTGACTCGCAAAGACCCATATGAGCATTTGCGGAATTTTATAGATGTTTGTGGTCCGTTCTCATTCAAGAATGTATAACAAGAATTAGTCCGTCTCATGTTATTCCTATTACCTCTGACGGGTGAAGCTAGCAAAGGGATGGCTGAGTTACCAAACAATTCCATCACATCTTGGGATGAGCTTACCACGACATTCAATGTAAGGTTCTTTCCTCCATCAAAGATGATGAAACACAGAGACAACATTCAAGGTTTCAAGCGATTGGAAGGTGAACCCATCCACGAAACATGGCTGAGGTTTAAGAAGCTACTACATCAATGTCCAATTCACGAACTTCCAATTAATGTGTTGCTATAGTAGTTCTATCAAAGTCTCGACTCGGTAAATAAATGAGTAGTTGATCAATTGGTTCGAGGTGGAATAATGTTGCAATCGTTTGAGGTGGCTTCATTTCTTCTTGATGACATGATGAAAATAAATCAAGCATGGCACACTTAAGAAGATCAAGTTTCACCTTTTTGCTTTAGGTTGACTCAATAACAGCTTGATAAAGAAAAAGAAATGGATGAGAACATCAACAAGATGTTATCCCAAATGGAGCTACTATAAACACAAGTGTTAGAAAATATGAACAACCCAAAGGAGAAAGGGGAGTGTTTAGAGTTGAGGAGGGTTCTTCATCAGCCTATTCAAAGCCAAGGGAGAATCAAGGTTGGAACTTTCACTGAGTTGAGGAGGGTTTTCACCCACGCTACTTGCAGTGGGGTGGGAATCAAGGTTGGAATTCTCACAAAAAGAAGAGCGGAGAATATACTATCAAGAATGGGCTAAGTAAAGTGATACTTGGAAAACATAAGATGATCATGAAGAGAATCACACACAATCGAGTGAGAGCCCAAAGTCAAAGGGGAGTGCAAGTAGTCTCCGAGTGGATGATTTTTTGTCTCACATCCTTGACAAAGTTGAGGGCTTAGATGACTTGCTAAAAGAGATGAAAGATAATTTATCATTATTAAACAATAGAGTGAACTCTCACACTGATGCAATCAAGCTACTTGAAGGTCAGCTGAGTCAACTTTCAGCACAATTGGAACCAAAAGTAAAGGGGGAAGGCGAAACTGTACATATAAAAACTTTGGTGCAGGATGGTGATAAAGATCTGGCTGTGGTTACTCGAAGTGGAAAGGTAATGGTAGGTGATATGAAGGGTAATGATGAAGCACAAGCTCATGAAAAAGACAAAGGTATTGAGGAAGAAGAGATTCCCATCCAACAAAGCTTTGTCAAAGAGTTACAAAAAGATGCAAAAAAAAGCACCTCAATCTCAAAATTGGTGCAACCTCTCCCCAAAATAACTCCTCCATTTCCCCAACGTCTCAAGAAGAAAAATGAGGATAAAAAGTTCAAGAAGTTCATATCGGTGTTCAAGACATTATCGATTAATCTCCCACTAGTGGAAGCATTGTTGGAGATGTCGGGGTATGCCAAGTTCATGAAAGATTTAGTCATAAAGAAAAGAAACTTGAACTTTGAAACAATTGAAGTCTCTCATATTTGTAGTGCAATTATGACTAATGAGATGATTAAAAATAAAGAATATTCCGGAGCCTTCACCATTCCTTGCACTATCGGTATGCTCCAGTTTGCCAAGCCCCTATGTGATTTGGGGGCAAGTATAAATCTAATGCCATACACAATCTATAAACAACTTGGGTTGGGTGAACCAAAATCCACAACAATGAGGCTTCTGATGTCAGACCGATCGATCAAACACACCCTGGGGATACTCTATGATATCTTAGTAAAGGTTGAACGATTCATCTTTCCGGCTGATTTTGTCATCCTTGATTGCGAGATTGATGCTGAAATTCCCATTATTTTAGGAAGACCATTTTTAGCAACTCGAAGAGCATTGGTAGATGTTGAAAGGGGAGAATTGAAGTTTCGGGTGAACGAAGATGAAGTCACTTTTAATATGTGTAAGTCAATGAAGCACCCAAGCGATATTCATGTGGTTTCGACTATTGATGTAATTGATGAAGCAGTGGCTAATGTGAGCCATTTGATGTGTATGAGTGAGCCACTTGAGGTTGTGCTTGCAAACTATGATGAGTCCAAAATCCAAGGTTATGATGAGGTGGTAGCTGCCCTTTCGGGTTTGGGGGAATGTTCAAACACTCTATTGAAGCTGGATATTGATCTAAAAATTGAGAAAATCCACCCGCCAAATCATCAATGGAGGAACCACCAAAGCTTGAGTGGAAAGTGTTCCCCGCTCATCTTCGATATGCATTCTTAAGGGCAAATAACACCTTACCCATAATCATTGCAGCTGACTTGCTTGAATGACAAGTAAAGTCGCTTCTTGAAGTGTTGAGAAGATACATCAAACTATTGGATGGACTATCGCTGACATTGTGGGCATTACACTCGGCATTTGTACTCATAAAATTCAACTTGATAGTGAGTGTAAACCGAGTGTCGAATATCAAAGGAGATTGAACCCACCGATGCAAGAGGTGGTGAAAAAGGAGATACTAAAATGGTTGGATGCAGGTGTGATCTACCCTATTTCAGATAGCAAGTGGGTGAGTCTAGTACAATGTGTGCCAAAAAGGGGAGGCATCACGGTAGTCCCAAATGAAAAGGGAGAGCTTGTCTCTATGAGACCGGTAACCGGGTAGCGAGTATGCATGGATTACCGAAAGTTAAAACTCTTGGACCAAAAAAGATCACTTCCCCATGCCTTTTATAGATCAAATGCTTGATCAGCTTTCAGAGATATGATGGTATTTCTTTTTGGATGGGTATTCCGGATATAACCAAATCTCTATTGCTCCGGAAGACCAAGAGAAAATCACTTTCACTTGTCCATATGGAACTTTTGCTTTCAAAAGGATGTCATTCGGGTTGTGTAATACCCCAGTAACGTTTTAGCGTTGCATGCTATCTATTTTCGTTGATATGGTAGAAGACTCAATGGAAGTTTTTATGGATGACTTCTCAGTTGTGGGTGATACTTTTGAAGCATGTTTGGCACACTTGGGGCAGGTCCTTTAAAGATGTGTGGAGACAAATTTGGTCCTAAATTGGGAGAAATGTCACTTCATGGTTAGGGAAGGTATAGTTCTTGGTCACAAAGTGTCACAAAAAGGGATGGAAGTTGATAAATCAAAGATCGAAGTAATTGAGAATCAGCCACCACCAATCTCGGTGAAAGGTATTCATAGTTTCTTGGGGCATGCTAGCTTTTACCAGAGGTTCATCAAAAAAAATTTGAAAATTGCACACCCTTTGTGCAAACTTTTGGAGAAGGAAGAAAAATTTAACTTTGATGATGCATTTGAAAGAGAAATTGATCTCCACCCCGGTTATCATTAGTCCTGATTGATCGGCACCCTTCAAAGTGATGTGTGATGCAAGTTGTACGACATTAGGTGTCGTGTTGGGAAAAAAATGCAACAAGTTATTCCATCCCATTTACTACACAAGCAAAACCCTAAATGGTGCTCAACGTAACTACACAGTTACGGAGCAAGAATTACTTGTGGTGGTATATGTTTTTGAGAAATTTTAGGCATATTTGCTAGGCACTAAAGTCGTTGTTCACACTGATCACACAGCCCTGCGTTATCTAATGGCAAATAAAGATGCCAAGCCAAGATTGATAAGGTGAGTACTATTGTTGCAAGAATTTGACTTTGAAGTCAAAGATAGAAGAGGTTGTGAAAATCAGGTGGCTGACCATCTATCCAGGTTAGAAGGCAAGGAGATTGATGAGCTGGAAGTAGACATAGGTATTCATGGTCACTCTAAAACAAACTCCTTGGTATACTAATTTTTCTAACGATGTAGTGTGTGGATTGATACCGGAGGAACTGAATTTCTATCAACAAAAGCGATTCTTGTTTGATGTCAAGAAATACTTTTGGGATGAACCGTATTTATTTAGAGAATGTTCAAACCATATTATTAAAAGGTGTGTACCTGAAGAGGAATTCAATGAAATTCTTTATGATTGTCATGCTTCACCGGTTGGTGGTCATCATAGCGGTGTGCGTACAACTGCTAAAATTCTTAAAGTGGTTACTACTGTCCATCCCTCTACAAAGATCCTTATGAATTTGTTAAGAAATGCATATAATGTCAAAAACAAGGTGGGGTGTCCAGAAGACATGAGCTACCTCTCAAGCCTATTTTGGAAGTTGAGTTATTTGATGTTTGGGGAATAGATTTAATGGGTCCATTTGTGAGTTCGTTTGGTAATAAGTACATTTTGGTGGCGGTAGACTATGTTTCTAAATGGGTGGAAGTTGTGGCAATACCAAACAATGAAGGGAAAAGTGTTGTTCAGTTCTTAAAGCGCTACATTTTTGCTAGGTTTGGCACCCCTCGAGCTATCATAAGTGATGGTGGATCCCATTTTTGCAACAGGCTTTTTGCATCCGCATTGAGCAAATACGGGGTGCGATATAAAGTAGCAACGCTATATAATCCTCAAACGAGTGGCCAAGTTGAAGTTTCGAATCGGGAGATCAAGAGTATCTTAGTTAAGACTGTAAATGCAAATAGGATTGATTGGTCTCGAAAGCTAGATGATGCTCTGTGGGCATATCTCACTGCCTACAAGACACCAATTGGTTTGTCTCCATATCAGCTAGTTTTTGGAAAATCTTGCCATTTACCGGTTGAACTGGAACACAAAGCATTATGGGCATTAAAGGCTTTAAATCTGGAGTGGTTCAAGTCTTCAAAAGAAAGAGTAGATCAACTAAATGAATTGGATGAATTCAGGTTTAGGGCATATGAAAATTTAACCCTCTACAAGGAAAAGATGAAGAAGTGGCACGATTTTAAAATCCTTATAAGGGAGTTCCGAGTTGGATATTTGATGTTGCTATACAATTCTCGACTGAGACTCTTTTCGGGAAAACTCAAATCAAAATGGTCAGACCCATTTAGAGTAACATGGGTGTTCAAAAATGGTGTCATTGAAGTCGAAGGTAAAGAGGGGCCTGCCTTCAAGGTGAATGTGCATCGCTTGAAGTTGTATTTTGGAGAATGCCATGAAATTTCAGTGATTGAAGTGATGTACTTGGAAGATGCTTGAAAGCATTTCCACGTCGTGCCACGACGTTAAATAAGGCGCTTCTTGGGAGGCAACCCAAGTGTTAGTTCCTTTGAATAATGTGTGTTGAATGTGCAGGTGTAGGTGATTTTTTTAGGCTAAGACCCCTTAGGCGATCCGCCGAGTAAAGTCGACGATCTCAAAGTTGATCGCCTTTCTGGCATCAATAGTGGGCTAAGACACTGGAACATTAGGTGGAATACATGAACCCCTCGGTGATTCGCTGAGATGATTGGGCGACCTGACTTTCTCTGCCCTTTTTGCACCATCCTTGATAGACTGAAGTCTTGGATCTTTCGGCGAGGTTCTATATCCATTAAGCAATTCGCCTATGTCACTTGGTGGACGTGCCCTTGTCCGCTATCCTACCCCAAAATGGGTGGTTACATGCTGAAGAACTCAGCATGCAACTTGGCGATTCGCCGAGCAGTTCAGTGATTGCTGCAATTCTTCTCCAAATGGCCGCCTAGTGAAGATTTCTTGTCACCCTACTCTGTTTGTTTTAGTGCCAGTATTTTATCTTTATTTTTGTTAATGTTGTTTTTCTGCTCACATTGAGGACACTGTTGGATGCTTTTGGTGGGGGTGGTAGGAGTTTGTTGTTAAGTCTTTTGTTCTCTTGAAAATTATTCGAGTATCGATAGTGATCAATACCGATGACTTGAATAGTTCTCTTAATTGAACGAAATGATTGTCGCCCGACAATGAGGCTAATGAAGTTGCATAGACAATGTGTGAAATTTTAGCATCTCATTGTGACTAGCTGGTTATCAAATGAGCCTCTTATGATGAACATTGCACACTATCTAAGAAGTGTGAAATCTTGTTTGATATTGGTACCAATGCCTTGTGTGATGAGATTACTTTGAACATTGACACCTAAAATTTTCCCCGTTGGTCCGGTTGACTAAATTTTGCAAGCACTTGAAATGATCTTAGGCAACAAATTTTGAAGAGTGAAACAATTTGACAATATACCTCTTTTGTGTCCAACCTTGTGAGATGTGTGAACCTTGCTTGAACCCTTTTGAGCCTTATCCTTTTCTTGGAAGAAACTTGAACAATTGTGACCTCTCTTTATTCATTCACCCATAACTTTCATGAAGTGTGGTTTGTTTGAATATCCAACTTAGTCCAAAAGCCTAAGTTGGGGGTGTGGTGAAAAGAGAAGGAAAGTCAAGAAGTGTAAAAAAATCCTTCTCTTTATCCATTCACCCATAACTTTCATGAAGTGTGGATTGTTTGAATAGCCAACTTAGTCCAAAAGCCTAAGTTAGGGGTGTGGTGAAAAGAGAAGGAAAGTCAAGAAGTGTAAAAAATCCCCCTTTGAGAAATGATTTTGAAAAATATGGAACCCCTCCATGTAAAAAAAAGGGAAAAGAAGAAAGCAAAGAAAAAGAATGAAAAAAGTCAAAAAATGAAAAAAGTCACGAAATAAAGTAGTGGAAGTTGCAACAGAATTGGGGTATCCGGTAATTCATTTGAAGTTGAAAAATGGGGTGGATTATGAGCATGATCAAAATGTTAAAGAAATGGAATAAATTGATGTTCAGACCACACTTCATGAAGGTAGAAGCCACTAAGCCTAAATGACCATACCTTGACACTCATCCCTGTTACAAGCCTTGAAAAAACCTTTGTGATCTTGAGTGACCTGAAACGAATGTTGATTGGAAAATAAGGGCAAACCTATGGGTAAAGTCATGCATGTGTTCATCTTTGTGAGTGTGAGAGTCGTATGTGATTCTGGAACTCTAAATTGTTAAAGAACTTTTTGTGAATAAGGAATCATCTTTGTTGTGAGGGCATTTAAGTACCTTTGTTGAGCTTGAACTTGCATTTAAACAAAGTATTGTGAACTTGAGCATATTTGATAATGGTGAGTCACAATTTGAATCTTTGAGTGCACAACTGATCATTGTATGAGTAAGTTGAACCTTTTTGTGTGCATTCATATTGAGTCTTATGCAACACTATTTGAGACATCCTTTTTGAACTACTGATCTTGAGTTTTACTCGAGGACAAGCAAAAATTTAAGTTGGGGGTGTTGATGAGTCCGAGATTTGGACTCATTGGGGGATTTGTTTGTATAGATTTAGTGTCCTCAAATACTTAATTTGTGCCATAAACTGATGTTAAAGCCTTGATTTTCAGGTATATGGATTGAGGAACAAAGCAAGGACACTAAAGAAGAGGAGAAAGGCAAGCCTGACGATCGCCAAGAGCACTCGGCGAATCGTCGAGCTGCCCCTAGACCGCCTAACTTTACAGTACACTATGCCTGAAACGAGAGAAATTTGGGCTAACTGTGTTCTATATTGTCAAATTCACTGAATTGATCAGCGAAGCAAGATTGTATCGCCAAACGCACTGAACGAAACAAAGATGAAATTGAATTGGCAAGCCAAAGGACTAAAGGGAGGATCGCGGAAGTGATCGGCGACCCCAATCTAGACCGCCTAAAGTTACAGTGCATGATTGATGAAAATGTGAAGAAAAAAGGTGATGGAAAAGGACGATCAGCGATTCGCTGACTGGTCGAGGAAGCCCAACTTTCCTCGCCAATAACCCCCAAAAAGCCATATCTCAGATCAATATAAATTGATTTTTGAAAGAGAGAGAAGGCATCCAGTCATTGTGGAACAAAATAGAGAGAATAGAAACACTATTCTTATTTATTTTAAGAAACCTTTGGCAAGAGATTTCAATTGGGTGTTGTAATAGGAAAGATAATATTCATCTTAGAACTTCGATTTTCAATACCCAGCTATGAAGCATGTGTTAGGTTCTGAATTTTCTTCTTTTATGATGATTATTGGCTAAAACCCCAGTCTTGGGTGTTTGACAATGTGATTAATTGTTGAATTTGGCTTGAAGGGTGTTAGTCATTATCTATTTTAGTTATAAATCAATGTGGGTCTGACTTATTCATGTGGTTTAACTGCTCTGATGTATGTTATTTCAATATGATTTAGTGTTTTATGCTTCCTTGAGAAAGAAGTGTAAAACTAAGGTGATAAGTTGGCACTCGTAGTTATTGGGTCATGGTGGGTTCAACTTAAGAGAGTGAATCCCGAGATTCATTTTATGTTTTCAGCTCGAAATTGTGGATGTAGTGAGATTGTGGGATGGTCTCCATGTTTAGCACATTGAGGTTCGAGAGAACTCAATTGAAACGAGGTAGTTGTTCAAGATAAAAAGTATCTCATCTAAAGTTCATCTTACCCATGAAGAATTAGTGTTTTTGGGGTATCAACTAACACTATTGGGTTGAGTTTAGCAATTGGTCGGTCAATCCCCCAAGTATCGTTCTCCTATTTGATTACTTCTAGTTAATTTATGAGGTTGCTTTATGATCTAAAAGCCCTTACCCTGACATTGACGTCACCCTTCTAACTTTATTAATAGCTTTCGATAATTTCTATTCCTTCAGCTGTGAAAACCACTAGTCTAACTTCATACTTGAATTCAAAATAGAACTACTCCTTGTAGGTTCGACCCCAACTCTCTTGTTGGGTTTATACTGCTTAACGATCGTCCACACCTAGTATCGGATGAGTTGTAGTTGATACGTCAATCAAATATATCTAGGCTTATGACTCATGCTCAGCAGGTTGAGGGAGATAAGGTTAGGGAAATGGCTAAGGAAAACAAAAAGACTAGAACAGGGAATTATGAATAATTTCACCTGAAATCGAGTGGTGGAAATCGCTCATAGTTTCAGTAGAGGTCCACAGCCCTAGCACCTTCATTAGCTAGTGCTCCATCCCGCAGGTTTTGACAGGACCAGAAAGGTAGGGCATCAGGCTCAGGGAAGTAATTCAGGTAACAAGACTTTCCCAACTTGTCCAAAGTGTGGTAAGAACTATTTGGGAGAGTGTCTTGCAGGAAATGAAAGTTGTTTTGGGTGTGGTCAGTCCGGCCATAGGTTAAAGGATTTCCCTTCGGCCAGGAACGGGCATGGAGGTAATAATAATAGGGCTCAGTCTACTGCTCCAGCAGCACTAATAGGTCGCCCAACTCAGCAGGGTGCTTCATCTGGTACAGGTGGCGGTCAACGCTAGAACAGGTTGTATGCTCTCCAGGCTCGCCAGGACCAGGAAGATTCTCTTGATGTGATCACTGGTACGTAACGAGTCTTTCATTTAGATGTTTATGCATTGTTAGATCCAGGAGCTACTCTTTCTTTTGTAACTCCCTATATAGCAGTAAACTTTGGTGCCAGTCCAGAAACTCTTTGATAACCCTTCTCAGTCTCTACTCTAGTTGGTGACCCAGTTATAGCTTGACGGGTATACAAAAATTGCCCTGTCACACTCTCTCAAAAAGTCACCTCAGCAGATCTCATAAAGTTAGAAATGGTAGATTTTGATATTATTCTAGGCATGAATTGGTTACATTCCTGTTATGCCTCAGTCGATTATAAAACTAGGATCGTTTGGTTTCAGTTTCCAAACGAGCCAGTCTTAGAGTGGAAGGGTAATAGCTCAGTGCCTATGGGTCAATTTATATCTTACCTTAAGGCCAATAATATGATCTCTAAAGGGTACATCTATCATCTTGTTCGGGTTAAGGATTCAAGCTCCGAAACCCCAACTCTTGAGTCAGTCCCTGTAGTAAATGAGTTTCCAGAAGACCTTCCCGGAGTTCCTCCAAAAAGGGAAATCGACTTCAGAATTGATCTACTTACAAATACCCAGCCTATTTCGATTCTTCCTCATAGAATGTCTCTAGCTGAGCTTAAGGAATTGAAAGAACAGTTGAAAGACCTTCTAGATAAGGGCTTCATCAGGCCTAGTATCTCTACATGGGGTGCTCCGGTGTTGTTCCTGAAAAAGAACAACGGTTCTCTAAGAATGTGCATTGACTATCGGCAGTTGAACAAGGTCACAATCAAGAACAAATACCCTATCCCTAGGATTTATGACTTGTTCGACCAACTTCAGGGCGCTAGTTGTTTTTCTAAGATAGACCTCAGATCCAGCTATCATCAGCTCAGAGTCAGAGATAGTGACATTCCGAAGACAGGTTTTAGAACTCGGTATGGTCATTATGAATTTGTAGTTATGTCTTTTGGACTAACAAATGCTTCTGCAACTTTCATGGATTTAATGAACATGGTGTTCAAACAGTATTTGGACTTATTCTTCATCATTTTTATTGATGATATCCTTATTTATGCTCGGAATGAGGAGGAGCATGCGACTCATCTGAGAGTAGTTCTTCAGACTCTCAAATATCACCAGTTATTTGCTAAGTTCAGGAAATGTAAATTATGGTTACAGTCTGTTTCTTTCCTTGGTCATGTGGTATCCAACGAAGGGATCTGAGTGGCTTTTCAGAAAATAGAGGCAGTGAAGCAATGGCCCAAACCCACCTATCCAACATATATAAGAAGTTTATTTGGTTTAGCTGGTTATTACAGGAGATTTGTTAAAGGATTTTCATCCAAATCTTCCCCATTGACCAAGTTGACGCAGAAGAAGGTCAAATTTCAGTGGTCAGATGAGTGTGAGAAAAACTTCACAGAACTAAAGACTAGGTTGACTACAGCTATTATCTTGACTCTACCAGATGGATCAGATGGTTATGTGATTTATTGTGATGCATACAGGGTCGGCCTAGGTTGTGTGTTGATGAAGTAAAGTAAGGTCATAGCTTATGCTTCTAGACAGCTTAAGGTACATAAGATGAAATACCCTACTCACGACCTCGAGCTTGCAGTTGTAGTATTTTCCCGAAAGATTTGGAGATATTACTTGTATGGTGTTCACTTAGATGTGTTCATAGATCATAAGAGCGTCTAGTATGTGTTCACCCAGAAAGAGTTGAATCTTCGTCAAAGGAGATGGCTTGAATTCCTCAAGAACTATGACATGAATGTGCTTTACCATCTTGGTAAGGCCAATGTAGTGGTTGATTCTCTCAGCAGACATTCTATGGGTAGTGTAGCCCATATTGAGGAAGAAAGGAAAGAATAAGCAAAAGATATTCACCGGCTTGATCGCTTAGGAGTTGGTCTTACGGACATGTCAGAGGGTAGTGTGATAGTTCAGAATGGGTTAGAATCTTCATTTGTAATAGAGGTTAAGGAAAAACATAATAGTGATCCTATATTACTTCAGTTAAAAGTGCAATTCAACAACAAAAAGTTGAGGTTTTCTCCCAATAGGGAGATGATGTGCTTCGTTACCAAGGTCGCTTATGTGTTCCTAATGTGAGTGAGTTAAGGAAGTGGATCCTTACAGAAGCCCATAACTCCAGGTATTCCATTCATCCAGGTGCCACTAAGATGTATCGTGATCTGCGGAAAGTCTTTTGGTGGAACGGCATGAAGAGTGACACAACAGATTTTGTTGCTAAGTGTCCTAATTGTCAACAAGTTAAGGCAGAACATTAGAAATCAGGAGGTACTTCTTGGCTGTCAAGAATACAGATTCAGCAGAGGACTACACTAAACTGTACATTAATGAGATAGTCAGATTGCATGGGGTTCCCTTGTCTATCATCTCAGATAGAGGTCATCAGTTTACCTCTCATTTCTGGAAATCTTTTCAGAAAGGTCTTGGTACTCAGGTAAATCTCAGCACGACATTTCATCCACAGATGGATGGTCAGGCAGAGTGTACCATTCAGACCTTAGAAGACATGTAGAGAGCTTGCGTGATCAATTTCAAGGGCAATTGGGATGATCACCTACCTCTCATAGAGCTCTCCTATAATAATAGTTATCATTCCAGTATTCATATGTCCCCGTATTAGGCACTATATGGGCGTAGATATAGATCTTTGATAGATTGATTTGAAATAGGTGAAGCATCATTGATTGGGCCAGATTCAATTCGTGAGGCTATGGAAAAAGTTTAGCTCATCAGAGATAGACTAAAGACAGCCTAGAGTCATCAAAAGTCATATGCAGATGTGCGGAAAAGGGACTTAGAGTTCCAAATTGACGATTGGGTTTTCCTGAAGGTGTCGCCTATGAAGGGGGTGATGAGATTTGGCAAGAAATGGAAGCTCAGTCCAAGATATGTAGGTCCTTACAGAATCCTGAAAAGGGTTGGTAATGTGGCATATGAGTTAGAGTTGCCAGCAGAACTAGCAGTGGTTCATCTAGATTTTCACATTTCTTTGTTGAAGAAGTGTGTAGGTGATCCAACATCGATAGTGCCATTAGAGAGTGTGGCTGTGAAGGATAGTCTCACTTATGAAGAGATGTCAGTTAAGATTCTTGACCGTCAGGTTTGTAGGTTGAAGAATAAAAAAGTTGCTTCAGTGAAGGTTTTGTGGAGGAGTCAGTCTGTAGAGGGAGGTACTTGGGAAGCAGAAGCAGCCATAAAGGCCAAATATCCTTATCTCTTTTCTTCCGATTCTGCTTCAGCTTGAGGTAATAGTTCCTCTAAATTCTCTTAGTTTACTCTCGCATAAATTCAGTCTTAGTATCATGTTCCTTCAGCTGTTCTTGCATTTCATCATATTTGCATGTTCTTCGAACTCAGTTCAGTTAGATATCAGTTTCTAGTACTTAGTGTTAGGGATTGCAACTCCTTCCCTCTATACTCAGCTTGTTAGGACTTCATTCGGGGTCAAATGTTCTGAAGAGGGAGATATTGTAAAACCTCAGAAAAATAGACTTGACTTTTCAGCAGAAACAGGTGAACCACGGAGGGACTCACAGGTCATGTTCAAGACCACGGTCTGTCACCTTCATCTTGGTTCACACCCTCCCAACAGTGGTGGACCACGGAACCTTTCACAGGTCATGGACCACCTCACGAGCCGTGGGAAGGCTCGTAAAGGAAGGACAAAACCACCCAGGCTCAGGCATCAGACCATGGAGCCCTCCACGGGCCGTGGTCTTGATGACGGGCCGTGGTGGCGTCCGTAGTGCTGAGCCAGCAGACCCCATCCCTAAGTGAAGAACCACGGGGACCTTCACAGTCCGTGGTCCTTCACACAGTCCGTGAAGTGGACCATGGGTGGGGTCCTAGAGACCAGTAAGCCCAGGACAGCAACCACAATCCATACGACGGACCGTAGTTCCATCAATGGTTTGTCAATGGGTCCGTGGTCGGCCTCCGTCAGATTTTAAGTTGTGGTCGTTTTGGTCTTTTGCCCTATGCATTGGACATTTAAACTACATCGTTTAACACCTAAACTACTTTGTTTTACTCAGTTTAAGCCTAGCAAATTAGTCAGAACTTACCCCAAATCGTTTATTCTCCAAAATTCACCGAAACATAGAGCAAAAGAGGAGAAAATGGTCGATCAACCCCTCAAGAACAAGTAGGAAATTTCTTCATAACAGCCCCGAAATTCAAAGGATTTCTTCATGAAATTCGTCAGCAGGTATGTGGGATTTCACTAGTGGGTTCCTTTCATCCACTAGGTCCCTAAAATTCTGTCAGATTTTTGATTCTCTATATCTTGTTTAGACCTAGGGTTTCTAAAACCTTGAATAATTGTTGTGATTTAGTTATTGTAGTATTCGTAATCGAATTATCATGTTTTCTTGGAAAGTTTGCTTAGTTCCTTGCATGAAACTCAGAACCCTAGTTGTGTAGATTCTCTTAGTTCATGAATTACACTTGCTAGGTCAGTTAAACAGATAAACATGCTCCAGTTTTAGAATGTGACATTGTTAGTTCCTAAATGTTGCATTCTCAGATTTGCATGTCAGAATATTGAGCTATCCAGTATTTCAGTTATGTTGTGTCATACACATTTCCAGTTGGGAGTAGGCTTAGCACCGAGTTGGACTAGGGTTCAACGTACCCTCATAGTCCCAGAACTACGTGCCCCTGTAGGAGTATAAGTCCCCTCTGTGGGCATCAGATTTAGTGATCACGTCAGTCATGCCTTTATACCCCAGGCAAGGTATATTGGGTCCTCTCGATGGGGCGTATACATCGGACTCCACGTTTAGCTCACATGGTTTTATGTCGGTTAATAAGAGCTCCCACAGTCATACTCTAGTGCATTTGACCAGGTTTTCAGTTATACCTCAGTATTCAGTCTCAACATGTTTTGTTCATGATAAGTACTTGGTAATTCATTTAGTTCAATTTTCAGTATGTTTCAGTATTAGTATTCTGTTCAAATTATATCATTGCTTAGTTATGCATTGTTCAACATACATATTTTTTTCAGATATTATCTATATTTTGTATGCTTAGTACATTCCAAGTACTGATGTATACTCTGCGCTACATCCTTTTATAATGTAGGTTCAGGTATTCAACATTCAGACCACGCTTAGATCGACTTTCGGTCCATATTCAACAACTTCAGTGGTCAGTCATCATACTTCGAGGACAACAGACGTGCGTTTTATTTTAAATCTTTTATTAAGTTTTCAGTCTTGCTAGAGTTAGCTGGGGTCATGTCCCAGCAACTCTAGTCAGTTAGAGGCTTTTCAGACATAGTACTAGCATCAACTTCACTTGTTAAGTTTATCTTTCAGTATTGTTATACTCTTAGTATGTTTTAATACATCAAACTAGTTGGGTATTCCCCACTTTCAGTTATCAATTGATTTAGCTTCCGCAATAGTTCATGTTTTCATTTAGATATCTTTCAGTATGCTTATGATATATCAGCTTCAGGGTTAGCTTGGGGTCACTCGTGATACTAGGTATCATATTATGTCAAGGGGGTAGCCTCGGGGAGTGATAATGGATCAACCTACAGATCGTCATGGTCGACCGTTGATGTGTTCGGAGACTTTTTTCTAGGACCTTGACTGACGAGACCCATGTATGGTCTGTTGGTCAACCTACGGTCCATACATGGCCTCTGTGGTCCAACTGAAATTTCATCGAACCTCACTAAGTTTGAGACTCACCTACGAGACATATCTACGACTCGTACATTGTATGACGGGCCGTCTTGGTGAACCGTATAAAAATTACTTAGACTAGACATTTTAGAAATTTGTGGACTTGCCACCAATGGTCCCACCTATGGTCCTTAAGTCAGTCCACGGACCATATGTGATTCCATTGGTACTAGCACCAATTCTAGGAAAGTTAAAATTTTCCATCTTTTCAAACCCGAGGTGTTACATTATCTCCCCCTTGGGGAACATTCATCCTTGAATGAGATTCAAGACATCATAAGGAGGGTAGGAACTAGATCTAACAACCCCAACATGAATGCAGTCACAAAATGCACATAGCCGAGGAAATATACTCTCCAAGCTAAAGCATGTTCAAAACATCATTTCATGAGGTCTATATGTAAGTCATACTCAAATGCACATAAACATAAAGAAATCAATCAATTTAACTCATTTTCTCATTATTTAAGCTTTTAATGAACATGCATAAATGAGGAATCATAGAAATATCAAAACCACGTGAAACCAAAAGAGTAAACTATCGAGGACTGGATATCTCAAGCTAGAGTAGGGACGGAGAGAAAAATATGAGGATAGCGGAATATCATATCGACTTCGGTCTCCCAAGTAGCATCCTCTACTAACTGATTCCTCCAAAGAACCTTCATAGAAGCAATTTCTTTATTCCTCAACTTCTGACCTTTCTAGTCCAAGATCTCAATCGAAACTTCATCATAAGAAAGATTCTCTTGAACTCCCAAACCTTCCAAGGGAACTATAGATGTCGAATCTCCAACACATTTCTTCAATGGAGATACATGGAAAACTGGATGCAGTGGTGCAAAGTCATTATCTCCAACACATTTCTTCAATGAAGATACATGGAAAATTGGATGCACTGGTGCAAAGTCATTAGGAAATTCAAGTTCATATGCAACCTTACCAATACGCCTCAAAATCTGATATGGGCCCACAAAATGGGGACTAAGCTTCCCTTTCTTTCAAAATATTGTTACACCCTTCATTGGTGAAATTTTCAAGTAGACCAAATCATTCATATCGAACTCAAGATCTCTTCTTCTAACACCAGCATAGGACTTTTGTCGATTTTGAGTCATTTTCAATGTTTCTCTAATAAGCTGAACTTTCTCCATAGCCTCATGTACTAACTCGGGACCTATCAAAGCAACTTCACCCACTTCAAACCAATCTATATGTGATCTAAACCTTCTACCATATAGAGCCTCAAATAGAGCCATACCAATACTTGCGTGGTAGCTATTATTGTACGCAAACTCAATCAAAGGCAAGTGATCATCCCAATTACCCTTGAATTCAATTGTACATGCTCTCAACATATCTTCCAAAGTTTGGATAGTAATTTTTGCTTGCCCATCAATTTGCGGGTGAAAGGTCATACTAAGCTTAATATGATTACCAAGCCCCTTTTGGAAAGATTTCCAAAACTGAGAAGTTAATTGGGTACCTCGATCAGAGATAATGGATAAGGGCACTCCATGCAACCTAACCATTTCTCTTAAGTAAAACTTGGCATAATCCTCCACCAAGTAAGAAACCTTAACGAGGATGAAATGAGCCTATTTCCCATTTGATTCACAATAACCCAAATCAAATCATGTTGTCGCCGGGTGCAAGGTAACCCAACAATGAAGTCCATATTCAAATATTCCCACTTCCAAGTAGGAATACTGATATCTTGGGACAAACCTCCCGTCTTTGATGCTCAACTTTCACTTGTTAACAGTTAGGACACTTAGCCATAAATCTCACAATATCCTTCTTCATTCCATTCCACTAATAGACCTCTCACAAGACACGGTACATCTTGGTGGCTCTAGGGTGAATGGACTATCGAAAGCTATGGGCTTCAGACAAGATCTTCTCTCTTAAGTCATCTATATAGGGAACACACAAATGACCTTGTTATCTAAGCACTCCATCTCCCCCTTGGGAGAAATACTCAACTAACTTCTTAAGCACCGCTTCTTTCAATTCAACCAAGATCGGGTCAAGACCTTTCTTGGCTTTCACATCTACCACAAAAAATGATTCTGGACCATTGTGAACCATAACACCACCTTTGGTGGAGTCAACCAATCGAACACCTAATTGGGCCAATCTATGAACATCTTGAACCAACTCCTTCTTACCATCATCAATATTAGCAACGCTACCCATTGATAACTGACTAAGAGCATCGGCCACCACATTCGCCTTACATGGGTGATAGAGAATGCTCATGTCATAATCCTTTATTAACTCAAGCCACCTCCTTTGAAGAAGATTTAGATCCTTTTGTTTAAACACATAATGAAAAAACTGTTTTGGTCGGTAAAGACATCAACATGAACACCACACAAACAATGCCTCAAAATCTTTAAGGAAAAAAAAATTGCCGCTAATTCTAAATCGTGGGTAGGATAGTTCTTTTCATGAATTTTAAATTGCATTGAGGCATAGGCAATGACTTTCCCAATTTGCATGAGAACACATCCTAACCCAATTCTTGAGGCATCCTAATAAATAACAAACCCATCGGTTCCTCTTGGTAAAGTCAACACCAGAGCGGTAGTAAGTCTATCTTTTAATTCTTGGAAACTAATTTCACATGCTTCGGACCATATAAACTTAACCTTCTTTTGGGTCAGTGTCATCAATGGAGAGGAAATCGAAGAAAACCCTTCAACAAACCTTCTATAGTAACCACCCAAACCCAAGAAACTTCTAATATCCGAAGGGGATAGAGATTTAGGCCAACTCATAACTGCATCCGTCTACTTTGGATCTACTTCAATACCCTTTTCGGAAACAATATAACCAAGGAAAGCCATGGATCTCAACTAAAACTCGTAATTACTTAACTTTGCAAAGAGTTGTTGGTCGTTGAGGAATTGCAACACAATTCTCAAATGATTGGTATGCTCGTTTTCACTCTTTGAGTAAATCAAAATATCATCAATAAATGCATCATGAACATACAAGGTATTGTCTAAACACCCTATTCATAAAATCTATAAATGTGGCCAAAGCAAGAGTCAAACCAAACGACATTACCAAAAACTCATAATGGCCATATCGAGTTCGAAAAGCCATCTTCGTAATGGCATTTTATTTCACCCTCAATTGGTTGTAACCCAACCGGAGGTCAATCTGAGTGAAATAACTTGTCCCTTGAAGTTGATCAAACAAATCATCTATTCTTGGAAGAGTATATTTGTTCTTAATGGTAACCTTGTTCAATTGTCGGTAGTCAATACACATACAAAGGGCACCATTTTCTTTTGAACAAACAAAAATAGAGCACCTCATAGAGAGATACTTGGTCGGATGAAACCCTTATCCAATAAGCCTTTCAATCGCTCTTTTAATTCCTTAAGAGTTGTCGGAGCCATACGGCAAGGAGGAATAGAGATATATTGCGTATCTGGGAGTAGGTCAATACTGAAATCTATTTCCCTTTAGGGGGAACACCTAGTAGATCATCAGGAAACACTTCTGGAAACTCATTAACAACGGGAACCGACTATAGAGTAGGGGTTTTGGAATCCATATCCCTTACCCGAACAAGATGATATATACACCCCTTGGAGATCATCCCCTTCTAGCTTTAAGACAAGAAACAAATTACTGAATCTTAGGCATAGAGTTTCCCCCTTTCCACTCTAGGATGTGTTATTTTGGAAACCAAAACTTGACTACTCAGGTTCTAAAAATAATAGAAGCATAACATGAATGCAGCCAATTCATACCAAGGATAACATCGAAATCGAACATATCAAGCTCTACTAGATCAACATGAGTGACTCAATGGGATAAGGAAATGGGGATTTTGGGTCTTTTCCTAATTGTTTTAACCCCACACTACATTGTTTTACCCTTAAATCTAAGCCTTATAAATACACTTCACCCTTAGAAATTTCCCCCAAATTATTCATTCCCTCAAATTTCTGAATTCTCTCCAAGGTTCTCTTAAAAAATCTTCTCTCTAGATCAAGGAAGAAGAAGCTAAGGTTCTTCAAGTTCAAGTCTCCTTTATTCATCATTGCTTAGGGTTTTAATAAAGGTACGTAAGGAGTTCATCAATGGATTCCAATCACCCATTGAGTCCCCAAAGTTTCTTGAATTCTCCAATTCAATTTCCCGAAAATTGATTAGGTTTTCATTCAATTCCTTGTTGTTTCTATTTGTATGGATTTGATTGCTTGATTATGATCTTATTTTGATGATTTAGACTTAATTTCATACTTTTCAACAAATTTCATGTGAACCCATGCATTGATATATGAATTTTGACTATGAACCCTAAGTTACATGAATTTATAAAGAAGCTTGAATCTATGAATATATTTTTATGAAATCATGCATATTTTTATAAAAGCAATGTGTATGACTTAAGTAATCTTATAGATGAAATTATTTATATGTTCTATGAAGCTTGGTAACATGACATGAATAACATCTGCATTTTCCCTTAATGCATTTGGGCTATTTTCTAAATTAGATCTTGATTAGTATGGTATCCGGATATTCCATCAATGATTATAGATCACACTTTTAAAACTATTTCCATTAATAGTAGGGAATCTTTAGTATGAAGTTAATGACTATGGGACTTATAAAGCTATTATGAAAAGATTATGGATGGTGAAAGGTTTTCTCACGCATGGTCTAAGGAGCTACTCTATGATACTTTTAGCTTGAATTAGTATCTTAATTATAGTTTTCCATGGATGATAATATTAATATGAATAATGACTAATTCGTGGGATTTATACTTAGCACCGAAAGGATATTGAGATGGAAGCTCTTCCGTAGTTGAGGTCGGGTTTCTAGTAGCAATCTCTCTATCCCATAACTATGTGCCACCATAAGTTTGTCTTAGTTAGAAATTAGCTATTGGATCCATTTTAGCTCAAGTGTGTGGTTCTAACCTTGGCAAGTAAGGTCATCTCTTTTTGGTGTGGGATAGACACCGGATTCCATGTTATAGCTCACATGGTCTATGTCGGTTAATGGTAAACTCCCAACAAAACAAATTAAGTTAGTTAATAATGTTTTATAAAGCTTAATTTATGATTTAAATATACATTGAACATGTTCATGATTTATGAATCCTCTTAAATGATTTGACTATGCTTTGACTTGGTCATGCATTTAATGTTTTCGATTATATCCTATTATGATCACGTCTCATATTTTATTGCATTCCCCTCATACTTAGTACATTCCATGTACTAATGTATACTTGTGCCTACATTGTTCTACTAATGTCTAATGTAGGACTTGACGACTCTTCTCCCTCCGTTCGTGGCTAGTTGATGTATTAGAGACTTGAAGACTTGGTGAGTCCTCATACTTTGAGGATGATGTCACTGTTATATGATTTTCTTTATTTCCATTTTCAGACTTTGTATGTGATGTATGGGTTACGTCCCAATCACTTCTTTTGATGTAATAGATGGCAAGTTGAGACTATGTTAGACTTCCGTTTTTGTCAAACCCTTTATGCTATAAGACTATCTATTTGGACTTTATTTCTATTATATTGTATTATTTATGCTAATTGGTTTGTGTAGGAACTCTCGGGATCTTATATGTCATGTCACGTCTAGGGTGTGCCTTGGTCGTGACATAGGGTCTTTCAGCAGAATTTTATTAAGGGTATTTTTGTCTTTTCCTAACTATTTAATCCGTAAAATATGTCGTTTTGACCTTACAAATAGCCCTATAACTATTTTTATGCTTCAAAACAATACTTATTCCCTCCCACTCACTCAAACTCACAAATTCTCTCAAGCGCTCCTTCTCCAAATTCTCTCCAAGGAGCTTCAAGGGAGATTTTAAGGGTTCTTCAAGTTCAAAATTTAGTTTTCACTTTTAGGGTTTTGATTACCCAAGGTATATGGGAACTTCACCAGTGGATTCCTTTCATTCATTGGGTTCCAAAAGAATCTCAATTTTCCAATTGAATCTCACCAAATTCTCTTAGGGTTTGTATGTATTCTCCATGGGTTCAATTTATTAAATTCAAACTTATTATGCATGATTAAACTCAATTACATGATACTTAATTGATTTCATATGGACCCATGCATATGCCTATTTTATGAATATGAACTATGCTTATGAATTATGATTATGAATCTATGCATGTTTTATGAAATTGTTGATTTCTGACTAGAGGAAATTTTTAAGATAATGTATCAGTAATTTTTACAAGGTTTTCTCACATATGAATGAAATCATGATTTGGATTGTAACACCCCGTATCCAAAAAAGGGAAATAAAACAAATATTGGGAAGTTGCAGGTGCAAGCCACGGACCGTAGGTGGCTTCGTGGGTTGGCCACCCTGCTAAAGTTTCAGAGGTCCAGGACCACGGCCAGACCTACAGATAGTAGGTCAGACCACAATCTGTGGTTAGGGTGCATGGTTCGAAGGCCAAAATTCATGTTTCTAACACCAATCGACGGTCTACAGGGATGGGCCGCGGGTCAAACCACGGTTCATCGATTGGGTCCATCGGTTGTAGCTAGCAGTTATTTTTCAGGGAAGTTAGGTCTTTTCCTAATTAATTAACTTCTATACTATGTTGTTTTGACTTTGTGTAGGACCCCCTTGATATACCGTGAGTTTACGGTATTTCAAATACATTTCACTTAAGAGTTGTGTGTGTCTAGGGCCTTTTAGTATTGGTTTTTATGTGTTTTAATCATATGTTGCAGGAAAGATGTTCAGGCGCGGAAGTAAAGAGACAGCTGAAAGAG
>JAJOOO010019759.1:0-25794 GCA_029582685.1 Solanum piurae | reverse complement strand
AGTAGTTGAGGAACCACCACTTCTAAAGTAAAAAAAAATAGAAAGCAATAGAAAGTAGAAATAGAAAATATTATATAAAAGAAAGAAATATTAATTAGCGCCACGTGGCAATTTTTGATTGATTTGGTAGTAGTTGAGGAACCACCACTTCTAAAGTAAAAAAAAATAGAAAGCAATAGAAAGTAGAAATAGAAAATATTATATAAAAGAAAGAAATATTAATTAGCGCCACGTGGCAATTTTTGATTGATTTGGTAGTAGTTGAGGAACCACCACTTCTAAAGTAAAAAAAAATAGAAAGCAATAGAAAGTAGAAATAGAAAATATTATATAAAAGAAAGAAATATTAATTAGCGCCACGTGGCAATTTTTGATTGATTTGGTAGTAGTTGAGGAACCACCACTTCTAAAGTAAAAAAAAATAGAAAGCAATAGAAAGTAGAAATAGAAAATATTATATAAAAGAAAGAAATATTAATTAGCGCCACGTGGCAATTTTTGATTGATTTGGTAGTAGTTGAGGAACCACCACTTCTAGTGGCAATTTTTGATTGATTTGGTAGTAGTTGAGGAACCACCACTTCTAATAGAAAATAATAGAAAGTAGAAATAGAAAATATTATATAAAAGAAAGAAATATTAATTAGCGCCACGTAGCAATTTTTGATTGATTTGGTAGTAGTTGAGGAACCACCACTTCAGGACTTATTAACATGATGAGCTGTGAAATACCTAATTTATCAAATACGACAAAATATTAAAATGGTTTGTAATAACGTGTCTCAAACCTTCTCAAAGTATAAATGGTATAAGAATTGCAGACGTCAATTGCAACTTCTTAATTGAATTAGCCAATTAGTTTCCACAAGTGATTGAAAGAAAATGTCACTTTAATTCATGGTCTACAAATTAACACAAGTAAATCTTACAACACAATCAAAGTATAAAATTTAATCCAAAATACGTTTAATATGAAAATATATATACCCTTACCATATGCCTCGTATTGATGATCTATTTGACTAACTTCAAGGTGTCGTAGTGTTTTTTATGATTGATTTGATATTCGGTTACCATCAACTGAGGATTAGGGCAAAGGACAATTCTAAGACCGCATTTAGGATTCGTTATGATCATGAGGAGTTCCTAGTGATGTCTTTTGAGTTGACTAATGTCCCTGCCACCTTCAAAATAATACAATTTAACAATCGAGAAGAGAAAATTTACCACAATGCTATTTTTGAGAATTGAGTATCCTCAACAACATGATCTTCAGGACTTATCATCATGGACATGTGAAATATATAATTTAACAAAAATAGGCAAAATATTATAAAAGTCTATAATCTCATGTTTCAAACCTTCTCGAAGTATATATGGTGTCAAAAGTGCAGACGGATAGTTTCATCGTTAGATGTATTTTGATTCTTGAATTGAAACTCTAATTGCATTTATCCAAAAAACAACATGAAGTTGTGATGGATGGAAAAACTTCTTAAAGGGTCTATTTGGAAAGCCATCAGGCACCAGATAAATGGGATTAGTGTAATTACTAGGATAGTAATTACCTGCTTCGTAATTATACAACCTAATAATTACACTGACATGTTTATTTGCCACAATTACAAGTGTACTTTGTGATTGTACAATCATAAGGTTATATTGAATTTTTAAGGGAAAAAAGTCTGAAATATATCCGAACTTTGATCAAAATTGTTGTAACAATACCGAACTTTGGAAAGGACCTTTTACCCTCTGCACTATTTAATAGTGTATTTTAAAGGTATATATGTGCCCACGTGGGCATCATAAATATTGTATCATTATAAATAGTAATGTGTCCACGTGGACACATATATATCTTTAAAATACACTATTAAATAGTGCAGGGGGTAAAATGTCCTCCATAAAGTTTGGTATCGTAACAACAATTTCGGCCAAAGTTGAAATATTTTTCAGACCCTTTTCCCAATTTTTAAAATAAAAATTAATTATTTAAAATTAAAAATATATTAATTAATAAACATATGTTTTTAACTAATATTATAAAAAATAATTTATTTATATTTTTCAATTTAGTATATTTTAATTAAATTAATCATAAAGACTAAAATTCATAATTTCTATGAACATCACGAAACACATGTTTGACAAAAATTTAATATTATAAATATAATGTCATAAAATTATAAAACTTTTGACAAAAATATAATCTATCAAGTATAACTTTAAAAAAAAAAAACTTTCAATATAAAATATCGAGTCAATACTCCTACAACAAATAAAATTAAAAATATAACATGAACAAGTAAAAGTGATCGGAGTGAACATTTACCATATTACCCTCTATATTGGTGTGGGGCGTGGGCGATGGAAGGCAGTGAGTTCCCCTCACGTACCAGTTTTTGCCATGCAACCTTATTGCGGGATTTTCCCAATTCTCTAACAGAAAATAAAGAGGGAAGAAGGAAAAATTATCTTCCCTATTTCCCTTTTTTTTCTTTTTTCTTTCCCTCTGAAAATTATTCACAATTTTACATTAATTAATTTTATATTTTCCTTTCTAATTTTGTATAGATTGACGTAACAATGGGTGAGGGAGCCTCATCTTCTTCAAAGAAATCCAGGAAACCAGATTGTAATTCTTTTTGTTTCAATTTTTATCTTTGTGTTTTCAATGATATATTTTTCTTTAAAGTTTTATGGTTTCTAGTAGAATTGGTTTTCAAGATTCAATTTTTATTGGTAGAAAAACAAGAACAGGGTAAATAAATATGCTCCTTTGTATTTTCGTTAAAATAGAGATCTGGGTTATTTATAAAATTCAATTTAGGGATCGGGTATTTACGTTGTTTTATTAATATGAACCCTATTTAGTTAACCGTAGAATTAATTACATTGTAACAAATGCACTGCAAAATTGTTAATGGAGTATAATTCTTTTGATTTTTGGTTAAATGGGTGAAATCAACATATTTGTTTTTTTAAACAGACTTAGAGGGCTCTAAATTAGTGAAAGAAACCCTCAAATTTTGTTTTGTCTTTACTGGATTATGATCTGACTTAGTTCTTGTCTGAATGTTTATTCTTGTGTTATTAATAACTGGTTTATTGAATCTTTGATGATTCTGTTGGCTGTATGAATTAATTCAACACATTGGAAGTTGAAAAGAAAATGAATCTATATATAAGGTGTAAGATTCTCTTAATGGGGTGAACTGTGCCCAAAGCAGACAATATCACACCATGTAAGAATATCTTGCCACAATAAATTCATAGTCATGATGCTACTTTCAATTCTTGTTGAACTTAACTACAAATCCTTTCATGACTTTTATACTCCTTTTTGCAATATGAGTGATGTGTATCTCTCTGTATATGCCTGCTTAAAAGACTTAGATTTTACTGTTTTTTTTTTTTTTTATGTATTTTCAGTTTTATTTGCAGAAACTAAACTAATTTAGATGGCATATTTTTGTGTTGTAGATTCAAGGTTTACCCAACAAGAGCTGCCCGCTTGCAAGCCAATTTTAACTCCACAATGGGTATGCATTCACAAAATTCTTTTGACAAAGCCTCTTTACGTCTTTACTTTAGTAATGGCTTGTTGAATATATTTTTCATTTTATGCATTCAGGTTGTCACGGTGTTTATCTTCCTTGGCATCGTCTTCATTCCTATAGGCCTTGCCTCATTGTCTGCATCAGAAAAAGTACTCATAGTAATGGTTTTTGGGAGTTTGTTTTTAGCCGTCAAGTGGTATTTGACATGAAATATCTTACATTTGTATGCAGGTAGTGGAAATTGTACATCGATATGATGAGCATTGCGCTCCTACAAATTATACACAACCAGACCTTGCATATCATGATAGGATTGCATTTATCAAAAATAATAAGTCAAACAAGACCTGTATCAGGACCTTGACAGTTAGTTCCGTGTTCCAAATACATTGCTTTTTTCTTTTCTTTGTTCCAAAATTTTAACATTGCGTTGCCTAATCCTTACGAATTCATTTGCTGAATGTTTTTAGGTTCCTAAGAAAATGAAGCATCCTATCTATGTTTATTATCAGCTCAATAACTTCTACCAGAATCATCGTCGGTATGTCCAAGATTTTTTCTGATACAAGTTAAAGCTCTGTTATATAATATGAGTATAAAAATGAACCGATGTTTTAAACTCATAAAAAGACATTGTGTGTAGTTGAAATGAATAACTCTTCTGATGCAATTGAAGTATGTTCTTTTCTCTAAGTTGTGGTATTATGTTGTCCCAGATGATTGTTCCCTTCACCCCCAAGAAGAAACACAAACAAACTGACTAAAGAGACAAAAAGACATGCACAGTGTGAACTTTTAATAGACTAAGATATATTGTGATTTAAGCTAGGAAGATTTATCTGTATACTAGTCGTTGGGGCACAGGCTTCTTGGGCTGTATTTATTCATTAATAAGCATAAAACTCAAGTATAAAAATAAGAACATGCATAAAGTTGAATTTATCAATAAAAATGAAATGGGAAACAGATAACAAATCAAGAAGTTAAAGATGACATCTTTTTATAAAATTGAGGAAGTTATGGAAAAGTCACTAAATATGTAACTAACTGAAGGATTAAAACTTTTAAGTCGTTATTGAGGAGAATTTAGATCTTTAGCAATGGCAAATTTTGTTAGGCATGCTGATATACACCAAATAAAAAGAAGTTTAGAACATACTCTTTCTTAATATGTTGATGTATAATAATAGAGTTGAAAATAAATTGATATGCGGATAACAGGAACTGGATGAAGTTTATCAGCTTTAATTTTGTCCAGTTCCTAGTTTTTGTTTCTGCCAATGAATTATTTCTAGTAGTACGTCTGCTCAGGAAGGAATAAGTTTTCTATTTTCCTTCCGGGTGTCTAACAGATATCCTGGCCAATGAGGCACCGGAACAATAATGTTAATGTAGAAATTCCGTTCCTCGTCTCACAATTTTGAAATTTACTGATACATATCTGGCCTGACTGTGAAAGAGATCATGCAAGTTGCCTATTTTTGCTTTTCTTACTCTGTAGTAGTGTTTTACTAGAGATAGACTCTTGCATCGAGAGTGGACATGCTTGAAGGAGAATCACTTCATTTTTTCCCGGTAAATGATATTCACTTAAATGGTATTGAAAGCTTCCTATGTTTTCACAGATATGTAAAAAGCAGAAATGATGAGCAATTGCGCGACCCAAATTTTAAGGGCGACTTAAAAAAGACTTGTGCTCCTGAAGACATGAATGGAAATGAACCTGTGATTCCCTGTGGGCTTATCGCTTGGAGTTTATTCAATGATACATATGGTTTTTCAATTAAGGACAAAGGTTTACCAATCAATAGGAAGAACATTTCATGGCCAAGTGATAGAAAGCACAAATTTGGATCAAAAGTTTTCCCTAAAAATTTTCAGAAAGGAAGTTTAATTGGGGGTGGAGCACTTAACGAGAGCATACCTGTTAGTGCAGACTTTTGCCCTCTTTTCCATCTTATTATCATTATCCCTTTTCCACATTTTTATCGTTATCTTAACTATTTTGGGTATTTTCCATGCAGATGAGTGAGCAAGAGGATCTTCAGGTTTGGTTGCGAACTGCGGCATTACCAGTATTCAGAAAGTTATATGGGAAGATAGAGCATGATCTTGAAGCTAATGAGAACATTACAGTAGTAATACAAAACAATTACAACACATATACATTTGAGGGTAAAAAGTCTTTGGTTCTTTCAACCACTACATGGATTGGTGGAAAGAATAAGTTCCTAGGCATTGCATACTTGACAGTTGGTGGAATTTGCTTATTTGTGGCAATAATTTTCATACTTATGTATGTCATCAAACCAAGGTAAGAACGCACCCAATACTGTCTTCCCGTTTTGATTCCTTAATCCTACTATATTTATATCTGCAGCAAATCATTTGTCTTTTTCTCTTTTTTTTTTTGACTAGTTAACAAAACCAAAGTTGGATGCTAGGAATAGATTTGCTGGATAACATGCTTATAGTTTCAATTGTTTGAAGTGCTATAAAAGAAAAAAGAACTCTATGTTGCATTTAAGAATCGACACGAGCACATGAAGGGTTGAAACTTAAACTCTGTAAATCTCACTTTCATCATGTCTTGATAATCATTTATCGCACCAGGAGCATGTGTGGTATTACAACAAGCTAATAGCTAAATTCCTTTTCATACGGCCAATTTGTTTTGGAAATATATACTCCGTTAATAAAAGCAAGATTATCTGTTTTTGTTTGAAGATATCAACAGAAAATGAAATGATCATGTGAATAGACTGAAAAGTTGGAGGCTGTTATTTGCAGACCATTATACCATTGATGTTTATTGTGACCGTGCAGGCCATTCGGTGATCCAGCCTATCTGTCATGGAACTTGAATCCTTCAGGGAACTGATGATGTCTGCATTATCATCCGTCATGCTCTTCTCTCCAAATTTTTCCTGCAGAAGAGTTTTAGCTGGTTTAGTTGTTAACGCTAGCTATATTTGATACTTGCAAGCTAAGTCCTGGACCAGCGACAGCATCTTGTGATTTAGGCATTCAACTCTATTGTCATTTCACTATACATATCATGTTAACCATCAAAACCTCTGCTTTGCAGCTTCAATTCTTTGATTAAATCATTTATTGTGGTGAGACAATCTTTCTAGACCACTGAATTGTACCAAAACAGAATGCTTGTTGTATACTTTATTTTTTTAATGTACTGATAAGAATAGGACTGAACACTGAAATTCATTGTTATATTTGAGCAGACTACACTTGTTTTAATTAGAAAAAAGGTACCTTGTGATTACACTCTGATTATGGTCTGAATTATTAGGCAAAGATGTCTATCCTAATCTTAAAATTTAGAAAATAGATGGACATATCAAATTGTGAAGAAAAAGTTGGTAGAATTGAAGCACAAAAATATCAGTATATTGCTTTTGTATTGTTTAGGATCCAACTCTTTAAAAGCGTGTTAAAAGTTAAAACGACATACATAGACAACAAATGTAATACATTAACTACTTGAGAAGCTCCACTCGAGTCCTAAAGTACTATGCTCAACGCCCTATGAATAAAAAAAATAATACTAAGTCTCTATAAAATTAGAGTATTGATTAGATATTGAAAAAAGAACAAATACAATCTATATCAAGAGGTTACATCAGCTGTGTCAATTTTCAGGGGGACTTAATTAAGTTAAGCTTTCCCTTAATAACAATTGATTGTAGTTAGCATTACAACATGTTAATCTATATAGCAAACAAAAGCAAATTAAAGAAGAAAAAATGGTACTAAGAAAAAAGGAAGAATTAATATTGTAAACATTTCTTGTTTGCTTCTCCTTGGTGATCTTGTTTCTTTAAGCATTCCCTAAAATACTCCAAAATGCATGTAAAGGTGCAATCAATTCTACCAAAGTGTTGACTCTCATAACTACTCCTGATAGAGTTTTCCTTGAAAATGCCATAAATGTGTCAAGAAATGTTGCACTATTTGTTATTTTCCTTATAGGAAAATCATGCATAGTGACCATGTCTCTATGGATTGTCACTGTTTTTGAAGGTGCCACTTGATGATAGAATGTATTGGCTACTTGTCTTGTAGCAATAAACATTCCTTGGTTCACTTCTATTTTCTCATAAACTTCAAAGCTTGGTGAACTTGAAAAACCATCAGTCTCTTCATCATCCAAGAAGTTGTCATCATTACCAAATCCTAATGAGAAATTATTTGCTTCTGTTTCATTCATGTTGTTATGCTGACCACTTGCTTCTCCTGAAATTAATTAGTAAATATTGATCAACAAAAAGAAAACAAGAAAAAACTACTTCCTCCGTCTCATTTTATGTGTTGTTGTTTGACTTGGTACGGAATTCAAGAAAGAATAAAGACATACTTTTAAAATTTGTAGTTTATAATAAGTGATAATAAAATAACTATACAAAACATGAGAATATGTATTTATTCTGAAATACCTTGGAGTTGATCTTGTTCCTCTTTATGGGGACCTGAAATATTTTCTATTGGGACAGTCTTGTAGTCCTCAAGAAAGGTCTGTCAAGTACAACATAAAGCAAATTAATTACTTATCCTAGAAATAATGCAAAATAAGAATAATACTTTTGTATCCTAGGTGACGCATTTTTCTTTTTTAATCTGTTTCAAGAAAAATGTCCAATTTTTACAACTAAAATGATTTAGACACATAAATAGTCAAAAAAAGTTTTACACTATAAAATTTTAAAAGTGTTCTTTTCTTTGATAAATTTATGTCAAACTAAATTGTGTTAGATACATTGAGACGGAGGAAGTAATAGAATGGATTGCATAGATTAGTGGCATTACCTTGTCATCCTTTTGTGACATACCTACCCATCTCAATCTTTCAACCATAGTCTCAGATTTGAAATCCTCATCAAAATCAGCAATTGGTATGGAATTATTTTGATCATCATCTTCCTTTACTTGGTCCATAAAATTGAAGGAATTACCCAAGTCATGATTGTTATTATGAGAAAGAAAAGAGAAGTCATCTCCATAATTAATACTAGTATTATAATTTCCATCCCACGAATATTCTTGATTTGTAAGGTCATGTGAAGCTTGGGCTACTGAGAGTATTTCTTGTACAATGTCAGTTTGATTTGTTGGGCTCTGATGATACATAACATCATTTGATTGAGACATCACATATCCTACTTGTGGAAAATCTTGCACTTCCAATGGAGGCAATGCAAATCTATGCTGCAACCTCGCACACTCTAATGCTATATCAACCTACAAATTCAACAAAAAAAAAAAGAAAAAAAAAGAGAAATAAATAAAGTGATACATAAAAAGACAGCATGATGCACTAAGCTCAATTCTCGACCAATCAAACATGTACAAATTTAAAAACTTTTTTGTCAAAATATATATATTTCCTACATACCAAACACATGCCTGATATATAAAAAGACAGGTCGATGCATAAGGCTCTCGTTATGTAGAGGGTTCAGAAAAGGATTACCTTAGATGGGTGATTATATGGAAAAGGTCCATTAGTGGCAAATGATGGATTATTATTGAAAGTGAAATTAGCTTCATCTGACAAGTATTGCATCCATTTATTATCATCATTGGTTGGAGCAGGTGCAAGATTCATTAATGGTGAACCATGAAGAAGCATGGATGATGATGAAGTTGTTGTAGGCATCATTCCATAGTCAGAATCTTCACCTCTTCCTTCAGTATACAATTGATCATTAATACTACAACCTGATCGATCACTACCATAATGATCTCCAATTTTTGGAACATTCAAACTCTTCTTGAATACACGACAAAGTGCATAAGCATCCTGCAATATATCACTATCTTTTAGATGACCTGATAATATAAAATATTTTTTATAATTACTCCTACTAGTATATAATATTTTTGACTTCTACACGTACGCTATTAGTAATGATGAAAAATCTTAGTTGTGATATTTTAGACTTTCTTGTGACTTGTATATTGTATTTCTGACTCTACCACGGCTATCAAATCACATCAAAGAAAATGAGACATGTGTATAATAAAGTAACAACATCTTTTATAGATTAAATTACTGAAGTTGTTAGCACATATAAGTTAAATCCATATTATGTATCTGTACGTACCTGGAAGCCGTTAGCAACTTCACATTCTCTTTCTTCCAAACGATATTCATGCATAACCCAACCGGTTCGAGTTCCATGAGGTGCTCTCCCTCTGTAATACACTAAGGTTTTCTTCATTCCAATTGGCCTCATCTGTGAATTTACTTTCCGGTCCTTACCGGTAGCCTTCCAGTACCCAGCTTTCGTTGCACGATTAGTCCTTGTTCCATTAGGGTATTTACGATCACGAGGACTAAAGAAGTACCATTCCATATCTTTACTAGGCAATAGGGACTTATCTGTAAATTTACAATAAAGCGGATTAAAATTAATTATGATATGAGAGGGTTTAAAAAGAGGTGGAACTCATGATTTCCATAATGCAATGATTATTAAAGTTTGTTTTATAAGACTTTTTTCATTTTTAGGGACCAGACAACTAATAACTTCATTCCTTTAAAGCAATTGGAACGTGCATGAAATGATCGTACAATTTTAGAAATTTTGTTATACCTGTAAATTAAAGCATATGATCTTTGAATTATTAAAGTGCGTTCAGAATCACAACATGTTAGTTTAACTAAAATCTTTAGCGGCATTTTATATAGAATGTTAGTTATAAATACTCATTGTTACTACTGCTGCTAAATATATAGTATAATATAACAACAATTATATTATTATCGTCAAATAATCACGCCTAAATCCTTTATTTGTTGTAGTGAAAGCTTGTTTTATAAGACTTTGCATTTTTACACAAACAGTCTCTAAATTTATGTATCAAAAAAGAGAGGAGGAAATAGTATAGCTTGTCTTTTATTATGTTGTCTTTGTTACTTATATACTTTTCTTGATAATTACTTTGGAATTAATATATCAAGCTATAGCTAGATATTATTTCACTAAACAATTATATATACATCCGAGAGCTAGATTTAGCGATGATAATTATTTGAAGAAACCCATGATTTTTATAATTATATATAAAATAATATAACAAGAATGGAAATCATGTATATATATATACCTGGTAAATCCCATGGTTCACATTTGTAAAGATCAACTTCAGGAATGACTTCGAGTTCAATTTTCCTTCCATTGATCTTTCTTTTCAAATAATAAGCAACAAGTTCTTCATCTGTTGGATGAAACCTGAATCCCGGAGGCAATGAAACTGGTGCCATATATCTACTTCTCCTTTGGAACTTCAATCTCTTTATTCCTTCTTGAGAGAGAAGAGAGAAGAGAGAAGAGAGAAGTTCCAAAGATGAAGTTTTTGTAGGATTTGATAACAAGACAAAAAGCAAATGAAAGCTCTCTTGCCTACTTTTGTCTTTTAAATTGTTTTTTTTTTCTCACTTTAATAAATCTTTCTTCTCAAGCTCTTCTATTTTTCTCTCTCTAAACAACTTGGTCTAATTTGTATACAATACATACATACATAGGCCAAGATATATAGAGTATTTTTTTTTTCTAGCAAAATTCTATGCTTGGAAGTTGTCCTTTCTTGGAATCTGAGCTTTCTTGTACACGTGGTGGTATCTGATTTGTTGCATTACCGACCCTATAGCTATATATTTATATGTAAAAATAAAAAAAATTGGGAAATATATAATAATAAAGTTTAGTTTAGAAGGAAAGAGGGGAAGAGGATCTTTGTCCCTCTACAACTACGTTAACGAGAAACTGTCTGAATGGAAACGAATTGGCGGCTTTTCTTAACTGTAATCTCCCATAAATGTTCCTTTCACATGCCAACTACATGCAAAATTGATCTGCCGCGCAAAATAAAAATTTAGATAGTCAATCAACTGAATTATTAATTTTTTTTTTAAATTAGTGAAAATTGTGGACATTTAAATTTGAGAGAAATATTAAGAACACTCATAAACTTGGTCTGATAAGTTTCATTTACGTATTATTGACAATCTTAAAAATAGTCTTTCACTTGATTAACTGAACTAAATACACCATTGATCTTGCAAATGAAATCTATTCCTAAATTCTCATCAAGTTTAGGAGTGTTTTCAACACTTCTCTCGACTTTTTATTAAGAGTCTCATGCTCCTACAAGAGGTTGAGACCACTTATTATATCATATGGCAGATCAGAAGTTGTATCAGGAGTGTATCTAAATTTAATTAATCAATCAAAAGTGTGCTCTTAAGACTGTCAATAATTTCTAACAATTTATATCAAATTCTAAAGTGTTTTTAATATTTCCCTCTTTTTTTTTTTTATACTTTATAATAAGGGGTGTCGTGATGGGTCCTACTTTAGGAACGTGAAGATCCGAGGTGGTAAGTAGGGGAGCAAGGATCATTTGGCAGCTTTTGTCGTTGTCATTGTCCTTTGTCTATTATAGTCCATACCAAAATTCCCTCTCTCTCTATTGTCTCTATCATGTGTGCTTTTCCTTTTGATCAATCTATCTTTTGGTGCTTTTCCCCTTTTTGGGGTTTAATCTTCTTTCTTCTCATATAATAACCAATTTTTATATTATAATATTCAAATCTACCTTCTCTTTATGTTCCTCTTCCCTTCCTACAAGAGATCATGGAGGAGAATCTACCTAAGTGGTCCCCTTCAAGCTACTCTCCAAGATTCACTAAATTGCCAATCAATACTTCTTTCTTATTCCTTTGATATCTACGTTAGAATTTGATTAAATTTGAATTTGTATTTTGTGGGGTCCAATTTTTGAGGGGGAGGGGGCACTCCCACTAAGGATTTTTCTTATTTCATGGATTCAAACTTTAGATATCTGATTAAGAATGACGGAATTCCAATCGTTGCACAACAATGACATAGTTACACTGGATACATCAATGCCCTCTCGGAACCAATATGCATCTATGCACATATATTTTTTTTGTATAGAGGATACATGAAATTGATGCTTTATACACTGGATATTTGATATTGGACAACTACTATATTTGATGTTTGATGTGTGTGTGCGCATAAATTCATTAGATACATCACATATATGTGCATATTAGATACTCGTTATACAAAAATATGGAATTGTGAAATTTAGAGATATTGTGAAACACATATACAGAGAGGAAGAGGAACGAGAGAGCTAGGGATAGAGGAGAGCATAAGAGGGGAGAGGTGAGCGAGAGAGACATGTATCTTAGATATATGATAAATATCTCGTTCTTTAGATATATTTTTTCACCTATGGAACAATACTCATATAGACATTTTTCATGTTCTTTCTAGTTTTAGATAATTGAAAAAACTTAAGTATACATATTAAGTACCATAAGTAAGACTATATAGCAACAATTTCCCCCCACCTAAATAGCATTAGTTTTTTTTTCAAAGTTATGTTTTAATAATAAAAAAAAATATCAAAAAAACACGTCCAATTAGTGCTCCAGACGTTCCCCTTTTTTTCTCAATATTTTTACCTTCCACGATTTGCTCAGATTAGTTATATATATTCTCTCCTAACAATAAAAGGTTTCTTAACAAAAATAAAAATCTCTTACTACTCATTCTAGACGCACTTCAATTATGGATGCCAACAATTATTCAATCCTAATTCACCATAAAGGACGTTGGAACACATCATGTAATATTGATAAATCAATATTTGATTGTTGTTTTTTTAAGTGATTTTTCTACGTGAAAAATCATGATTGTTATGTTGTAGTATACTATGTTGGATATGGTTTTTTTTGTTACAATCTAACAAACGACGTTAAAAATGGTGTAATTTTGAATCTTTTAATTAATGATTTTTGTTGTTGTTGTTCAGCAATTTCGAGTTTTTTTTTTTTGGGAAAAGTTTTTCTTTGGTTTGTTTTCTAGGGTTTGTAGGTTAAGAATAGAAAGCAGTTTTAGTGCTTATGGTTAGTAAATTGGTTAAATGATCATTTTTAAATATTGAACATGTTGGTCGTACAGTGTGGTGTATTTATGATTTTTAAGGTGTCATTCAAAATGTTAATGATGGGTGTGCATATTGATTATATTTTGGTATATAATTTGGATTGTTAAGTTATTGGGTGAAAATGATAGTTTTTAATTGGTGTCATTCAGTTTGTTGGTTTTTTGGTACATAATGATGGTGTCATATTAATTCTATTTGTTAGAATATTTTAGATTGGTAAGTTATTTGGTGTAATTGATCATTTTTACTTACTAAACATAATGGTCTGCCAGTTTGCTTAGATTCTAATTTTTATGGTGATTTTCATAGTGGTGTTTTTGGTACATAATGATGGTGTTCATATTTATTCTTCTTGATAGATCATTTGGATAACTCAAAAAATAACTTAATAGTGTAATTTATGAATTTTGTGGTACATATATTGAATAATTATTGGAGCAAGCCCCGAGCCTACACCCTGGGCAGGACTGACACTCGAGAACCATTGTTGGCCCCAAGCGAACCCTTGACCTGACTTACTTACTCAGCGGAAGACTTTAAGCATTAAGAAAAGAACTCAAATGCAAGATAACTCAACTGTCTCAAATTAAACTCATAATGTTTTAGAAATAAACATTTAACTTAGACAAAGTGGCAACTCAAATATGAACATAAGCCAATAACAAAGTAAAGACAAATGAACTAACTGGCTGTCTATCTATGAAGTTTCTAATAACTAAGATGGATGTCGGGGCAAGACCCACGACATCCTAATGAACTAAAATACTGAAAGCAATAAAAAGGATCCTCCGGAAGCAAGGAGGCTCACCAACAAACTCTGGAGCTCACTAGAATCAACGTAACGATGCGCTGGATGCTGATCCTGGTTACATGTGTCTGCATCATGAAAAGATGAAGGCCAAATGGCATCAGTACATTGAATGTACGAGTATGCGAGGAGAATTCTAAAATAATACATAAGCTTGAAAGGAATTGAAGAACTTACCTGACTCAACTCAACTCAACTTAACTGAACTCATTTCAATATAAAGCAGTATAAAATAAATGCAATATAAAGAAAAGCTTTTAAAATATGGATAACAACTCTGTGTATTTAGAAATACAATAGTAACTCTGAATGTATGCAAAGATACAATATAAACTCTGAATGTATATAAAAATACAATTAACTCTGTGTATATAAGAATACAAAATACTGCTATGAGAGTTTCTCTAACCGACAGCCATCACTTAAGAGCTATTGTGATGATACAACAGTTTGTCTCACGCTGCCAGGGCCATCATATACCTTGCCAAGGGCATAAAATCTGACTACTAAGTGGATCCACTAGTCTATACTAAAAAGCACTAAACGAATCATCTAAAAAGTATGACCCTTTTCTACCTATGATGGCTACATGGTTTATGGGGTGTGAGTTGTCTAAACTCTCCCCCATATTAGTGCTCAATACTACTCTCAAAATATGATACTAGCTCTTTTGTTTAAAAACATACTTTCTTCTGTGATTTGAGATAATTGTTCAAAAACTTAGCTCAAAGGATATCTTGGAAATCTAAGTTTCCTCTCTTGCTTCATTTAGAAAGCGATTACTCTTTTCTGAAAACTAGCTCAAAGGATCTTTGGAAATCTCAGTTTTCGTTCTTATTTAAATGTAAAAACATTTTAAACTCTTGGGAATACATAGTCCCCATATACTTCTTTGAAGAAATGAACTTCAAATCTTTACTCTTTTCTCAACTTGATCTTTAAGTCTTAAAACAAAGTTAAAAGCATTTGCAAAAAACTTCTTGAAAAAACTGTAAGAACTTCCTAGACTTGGCTCATAACTTTCTTTGACTTGACTCTTTATTGATCCTTGAATTGAATTATGGATTGAAGGATTGAGATTTGTGATAGGAAAGATCTCATGATGTTTAGGAGTGTTTTTATATAGTTAAACACGAGAAAAAAATAATCAAGAAATCACTTTTTGGAAGCAAGTCCGCGACGCGGAGGTGCATTTAATTAATTGGTCGCGAAATAAATTTTGAGGCAGAACGGTCCGTGACCGCTCCGCTCCGCGAAGAAGAATTATCAATTCTGAGGAACAGGTACTCGATGCAGACATGGTACCCAGATTCTGCCGACTTATTCCTTCTTTATTTTCTAACCCCAAATCGCCTAAATTCGATTCTTTTTCTCCAATTCTCTTTAGATTCAGATACCCAACATATGTACACAAGAATCTAATCAAACACAACTTTACAATCGACCTTAAACTCTCAAGATCTTTTCAATCTCATCCCAAATTCAAGAATGAGAGTAAATTCAAGAACACACATCAAGAAAATTCAAACTTTCAACTTTTAGGATGAATTCATGCTGAATTAAACATGTTTGGCACATGGGTGAACGAACCCAATACTGTGTGAACTCACATACCTCGTAGGGATCACCCCTTGACGAAATCCACAAGCGATTCTTGAAGAACTTGACGAATCTTGCTCATTCTCCTCCTTTCTCTTCTTCTTTCCTCTTTTCTAAAACCCTAACTCAATATCGTAAAAGCGTACACTGAATCTTATCAGTTTAGATCCCAATTAATTACCAAAATTAAAATTAAAATTATAGGGCATGGAAAAGACCAAAACACCCTTTAAAAATCCGGATTGGACATTTCCTTATTTGAACAACCCAATTTCCAATGGGCATATCTCACTCATACAAACTTGAAATCGCGCAAACTTGGCGGCGCTGGAAAGATTATTTCAAGATCTTTCCTAAGATATCTGGAAACACACCTAACTCATCCTGATCTAGGAGTTATGGTCGTTTGAAGTTGACCAAAAATCCAATTTAACATATTTGACAAATTTTCCAGATTTTTATATTCTTTCCAAAAATGACTATTTCCACTTTTTAACTTCTTTCTAGTTCTTTCTAATTACGGGTGTTAAAATATCTCCCACTTGGAAAAATTCATCCTCGAATGAGCTTACTCTTAGTAGGCTAAGGGTGTAACATCTAACATTCAGCTCAAACACCCAACAAGCAATGCAAACACAACATTCAATCTCATAAATTAAAGAGTACTAAGAAGAGAATCAGTACCTTGATCTAGAATTTCTCCGGATTCGAAGAGATGTGGATATCTCTTCTTCATATCCTCATCAGCTTTCCAAGTAGCTTCCTCAACAAATTGGTTCCTTCAAAGGACTTTGACTGATGCTACTTCCTTAGTCCTCAACTTGCAAACTTGGCGATCTAGAATCTGAACCGAAAATCTCTTCATAAGATAAGCTATCTTTGATCCCAATATCTTCAGTTGGTATGATCAATGAATGATCACTCATGCACTTCTTCAACATAGAGATGTGAAAAACTGGATGAACCGCTGTTAACTCTTGTGGTAGCTCCAACTTATAAGCTACATTACCAACCCTTTTTGATATTCTGTAAGGGCAAATATACCGGGGACTAAGCTTTCCCTTCTTACCAAATCTCATAACACCTTTCATGGGCGAAAATTTTAAATACATCCAATCATCTACTTCAAACTCTAACTCCCTTCTCCTAACATCATTGTAGGATTTCTGACGACTCTGCGCCATTTTCAACCTATCTTGAATCATCTTCACCTTCTCCATAGCTTGATGAACTAAATCTGGTCCTATCAACCCTGCTTCACCAACTTCAAACCATCTAATAGAAGATCTGCATCTTCTCCCATAAAGAGCTTCATGAGGAGCCATTTTGATGCTAGAGTGGTAATTATTGTTGTAAGCAAACTCGATGAGAGGTAGGTGATTATCCCAATTTACTTTGAAATCAATCACACAAGCCCTCAACATGTCCTCAAAGGCCTGAATAGTGCGCTCTGCTTGCCCATCTGTCTGAGGATGAAATGTAGTACTTAAGTTCACCTTCGAACCCAAGCCTTTTTGGAACGACTTCCAAAGCTGTGCAGTAAATTGCGCACCCCTGTCTGAGATAATGGAGACCAGAACCCCATAAAGTCTTACCACCTCTTGAAGATACAACTTAGCATAATCTTCTGCTGAATGGGTAGTCTTTACAGGCAAAAAGTGGACTGATTTTGTCATTGTATCAACAATCACCCAAATAGAATCATGTTGCCTGCGAGACCTTGGTAAGCCTGTGATGAAATCCATATTAATCATCTCCCACTTCCATTCCAAAAGTTCTATATTATGAGCCATACCGACTGGCCTTTGATGCTCTACTTTAGCTTGTTGGCAATTTGGACACTTAACAACAAATTCTGCATTGCCCTTCTTCATACCACTCCACCAATAAACCTCTCTCAAATCGCGATACATCTTTGTGGAACCTGTATGAATGAAATATCCGGAGTTGTGGGCTTCCTCCATGATCCTCTCTTAGAGTTCATCCACCCTTGGCACACACAATCTACCCTGATATCTCAATACACCATCTCCCCCTTGTTCAAAAGCCATAACTTTCTGCTTATGAACATTTGCCTTCAATTCAAGTAAAATTGGGTCTTGGTCTTGCTTCTCTTTTACTTCTGACACTAATGATGATTCAACCCCATTCATCACCACTACTCCTCCTTCTGTGGAATCCATTAGTCGGACTCCTAAGTGTGCTAGTCTATGCATATCTTTTGCTAACTCTCTCTTTTCTTCCTCAACATGGGTGGTACTACCCATAGACAACCAGCTTAAAGCATAAGCAACAACATTATCCTTACCTGGGTGGTAAAGAATACTCATGTCATAATCTTTGAGTAATTCTAACCACCTCCTTTGTCTGAGATTAAGCTCTTTCTGAGTAAACACATATTGAAGACTCTTGTGATCGGTGAACACATCCACATGAACACCATAAAGATAATGCCGCCATATTTTCAAAGCAAATACTACGGAAGCCAACTCTAAATCATGAGTTGGGTAATTCTTCTCATGAACTTTTAGCTGTCTGGAGGCATAAGCTATAACTTTGCCATTTTTCATTAACACACAACCCAAAACAACTTTAGACGCATTACAATATACGACAAAACCTTGAGTACCTTCTGGTAAGGTTAACACTAGGCAGTAGTCAACCTCTTTTTCAATTCCTAAAATATTTTCTCACAAGCTTCAGACCATTGAAATTTCATTGTCTTATGAGTTAACTTGGTAAAAAAGGATGAAATAGATGTGAACCCCTCTACGAACCTTCTATAATATCCAGCCAAACCTAAGAAACACCTAATATCAGTTGAAGATAGGTCTAGCCCAATTCTGCACTGCCTCTATTTCATGAGTATTAACTTTAATCCCTTCTTAGAGAACTTGGCATACAACTCTCTATCCTTTAGAGTTTGGAGAACTATTCTGAGATGACTAGCATGATATTCTTCATTCCTCGATTATATTAGTATGTCATCAATGAAGATGATAACAAACATATCTAAATTAGGTTTGAATACTCTATTCATAAGGTCCTTGAACACTGCAGGTGCATTAGTTAAACCGAATGACATGACCAGAAACTCATAATAACCATAAAGGGTCCTGAAAGTTGTCTTTGGAATATCACATTCCCTTACTCTTAACTGATGGTAACCAGGAGGTCTATCTTAGAGAAACATGTGGCACCCTGAAGTTGATCTAAGAGATCATCAATTCTCGGAAGAGGATACTTATTCTTGATGGTAACCTTGTTCAACTGGCGGTAATCTATACACATCCTAAGGGAACCATCCTTCTTCCTCACAAACAAGACCGGAGCGCCCAAGGTGAGACACTTGGTCGAATAAAACCCTTATCAAGGAGATCTTTCAACTGCTCCTTCAACTCTTTTAGCTCTGATGGTGCCATTCTATATAGCGGAATAGATATAGGATGAGTATCTGGAAGAATATCTATACTGAAGTCTATTTCTCTCGCAGGAGGGACTCCGAGAAGATCATCTGGAAAGACTTCTAGAGACTCTCTTACTACTGAAACTGACTGAATATGAGGTATCTTAACACTAGAGTCATTAACTCGGACTAAGTGGTAGACACACCCCTTAGAAACTAATTTCCTTGCCTTAAGGTACGAAATGAAACGACCCTTAGGCACTGCTGAACTACTTTTCCACTCTAAGACTGGCTCATTTGGAAACTGAAACTTGACAACTCGAGTTCTACAATCAACTGAGGCATAACAAACATGAAACCAGTCCATACCAAGAATGACATCAAAATTTATCATGTCTAACTCCACTAAATCAGCCATGATACTCTTGTGATTGACGAAAATGGGACAATCATGATAAACTCTCTCTGCTAGAATAGACTCACCAACAGGTGTAGAAACACTGAAGGGTTCTCTAAGTTGCTCTGGAATAATATCAAAATTCATTGCAACATACAAAGTTACAAAGGATAAACTCTCTCCTGGGTCTAGCAAAACATAAACATTAGAGTTAAAGACTTGGATCATACTAGTAACAACAACTGGCGAATCCTCTTGCTTTTGGCGACTTGTAATAGCATATATATAGACGGTTTCCTCCTCCGCCTACCCCTGAAGTAGCTCCTCTAGATGTAGCTCTGTCTGGTGGGGCAACTGAAGAAGACTAAGCTACATTGCCCCCATTACCATTTCCCTGCTTGTTCTGGGGACACTTTCTCATAAAATGACCATTCTGGCAATACTTGAAGCAACTAGTGGAGCCATCACGACATGTTCCTGCGTGGTTCCTACCACACTTAGCCCATGCAAGAGGCTTACTATCCCCTTGTGCCATACTACCCTAAGAATAGGCAGGTTTAGCTTTGAAATTCTAACTATTGTACTCACGTTTGTTCTTTGGTGCATCTGTTGGAAGGATGACCGGTTGGCATTTTTCTTCTGCTGCCTGGACTTATTCCCTGTCTTAGCTCTCTCGTTCTTAAACTCTTCTCTGTCCCTCAGCCTTGTTGTGCCCATGTCACCTATTAGCATGGTTGCCTTACTTTCCTTACTTGACAGACTAGTCAACCCAACCACGAATAAACTCATCATGCTGCTCATGTTGGCAACCATCTCTTTGCTTCTGTTAACTCATGTGGAAAGAAACGCCCCATGAAAGCACTTTTCGAAATAGTCCAACTCACAATCGGTTACACGCAAGCACGAGTTAGAAAGAAACTTTATAGAGATGAACTCTATCGCACAAAATGAGTAAGAAAGAAGTGAGGTAATTTCCTAAATGTTGCAGCCTCTTAATAATAGATGTGGCGCGCTTCCCACTGCTAACTAGGACTCTACAGACACGACTTCATAGAAGCCCTAGGACTCTTGAACTCTATGCTCTGATACCAAGTTTGTCAATCCCCGAGCCTACACCTTGGGCGGGATTGTCACACCAAAACTATTGCTGGACCCAAGCGAACCCCTGGCTTGACTTACTTACTAAGCGGAAGACTTTAAGAATTAAGAAAAGAACTCAAATGTAAGATAACTCAACTGTCTCAAACTAAACTCATAATGTTTTAGAAATAATCATTTAACTTAGCCAAAATGGCAACTCAAATCTGAACATAAGCCAATAACAAAGTAAAGACAAATGAACTAACTGACTGTCTATCTATGAAGCCTCTAATAACTGGGATGGATGTCGGGACAAGACCCACGACATCCTAATGAACTAAAATACTGAAAGCAATAAAAGGGATCCTCCAAAAGCAAGGAGGCTCACCAACAAAACTCTGAGCTCACTAGAATCAACGATGCGCTGGATGCTGATCCTGGTTACCTATGTCTACATCATAAAAATATGTATGCCAAATGTCATCAGTACATTGAATGTACGAGTATGCGAGGGGAATTCTAAAACAAGACATAAGCTTTAAAGGAACTGAAGAACTTACGTGGCTCAACTCAACTCAACTTAACTGAACTCATTTCAATATAAAGTAGTATAAAATAAATGCAATATAAATAAAAACTTTTAATATATGGATAACAACTCTGTGTATTTAGAAATACAATAGTAACTCTGAATGTATGCAAATATATAATATAAACTCTGAATGTATATAAAAATACAATCAACTCTGTGTATATAAGAATACAAAATATTGCTATGAGAGTTTCTCTAACCGACAACCATCACTTAAGAGTTATTGTGATGATACAACATTTTGCCTCACGCTGCAAGGGTCGTCCTATACCTTGCCAAGGGCATAGAACCGAACTACTAAGTGTATCCACTAGTCTATGCTAAAAGGCACTAATGGAATCATCTAAAAGGTATGAACCTTTCCACCCATGATGGCTACATGGATTATGGGGGCTGTGAGTTGTCTGAACTCTCCCCCATATCGGTGTTCATAATACTACTCCCAAAATATGATACTAGATCTTATGTTTAAAAACATACTTCTTTCTGTGATTTGAGATAATTGCTCAAAAACTTTGCTCAAAGGCTATCTTGGAAATCTAAGTTTCTTCTCTTGCTTCATTTAGAAAGCGATTACTCTTTTCTGAAAACTAGCTCAAAGGTTCTTTGGAAATCTCAGTTTCCGTTCTTATTTAAATGTAAAAACATTTTAAACTCTTTGGGAATATATAGTCCCCATATACTTCTTTGAAGAAATGAACTTCAAATCTTTACTCTTTACTCAACTTGATCTTTAAGTCTTAAAACAAAGTTAAAAGCATTTGCAAAAAACTTCTTGAAAAAACTGTAAGAATTTCCTAGACTTGGCTCTTAACTTTCTTTGACTTGACTCTTTATTGATCCTTGAATTGAATTATGGATTGAAGGATTGAGATTTGTGGTAGGAAAGATCTCATGATGTTTAGGAGTGTTTTTAGATAGTTAAACACGAGAAAATAATAATCAAGAAATCACTTTCTGGAATCAAGTCCGCAATGCGGAGATGCATTTAATTAATTGGTCGCGAAATAAATTTTGAGGCAGAACGGTCTGTGACCGTTCCGCTCCACGAAGAATAATTATCAATTCTGAGGAGCGGCGTGGACATGGTACCGAGATTCTTCCGACTTGTTCCTTCTTCATTTTCTAACCCTAAATCGCCTAAATTCGATTCTTTTTCTTCAATTCTCTTTAGATTCAGATACACAGCATATGTACACAAGAATCTAATCAAACACAACTCTAAAATCAACCTTAAACTCTCAAGAACTCCTCAATCTCATCCCAAATTCAAAAACGAAAGTAAATTCAAGAACACACATCAAGAACATTCAAACTTTCAACTTTTAAGACAAATTCATGCTGAATTAAACATGTTTGGCACATGGGTGAACGAACCCAATGTTGTGTGAACTCACATACCTCATAGGGATCACTCGTTGATGAAATCCACAAGCGATTCTTGAAGAACTTGACGATTCTTGCTTCTTCTCCTCATTTTTCTCTTCTTCTTTCCTCTTTTCTAAAACCCTAACTCAATATCGTAAAAGCGTAAACTGAATCCTATCATTTTAGACCCCAATTAATTACCAAAAATGAATGGGTATATCTCACTCATACCCAACTTTCAATGGGTATATCTCACTCATACAAACTCGAAATCATGCAAACTCGCGACGTTGGAAATATTATTCCAAGATATTTCCTATGATATCCGGAAACACACCTAAATCATCCTGATCTAGGAGTTATGGTCGTTTGAAGTTGACCAAAAATTCAACTTAACATACTTAACAAATTTTCCAGATTTTTATATTCTTTCCTAAAATGACTATTTTCACTTTTTAATTTCTTTCTAGTTTTTGGGTGTTAAAGAACTCTTTAAATCAGGTTATATTATTTTAATAGGTTGAATTGACCAGGATGATTGATGAGATTGACTTCGATTATGTTTTGATCTAAAACATATAGATACGTTGATTATGATATTAAATGAGTAACATATTATGCAAACACAAAATATGAAGGCTTAATTACTACTATTGCCTTCCCAATTAGGTGTGGACATGATCTTAGGCATATTTATATGCCTAGAAATCTAATAATGCTCGCATTTAAGCTAAGTTTGAATTCAATGTGTGTGTGTTTATAGTCTTATAGAGTCTTTTGGTTGATTATAAGCTAACCAACATGATTAGTTGTGTAGGTGAGCTTAATTGGAGAAACGAGCACTAAAATGGACAATAGGAAACACAGAAGATCCGAGTCGAAAGAAGGCAAGGAAGAAGATTCAAGAAATGTCACTTAAGGCATCTTCGTATCCTTTCCGCATCACGGAGAGAAATTATAATTTGGCTCGTGAAATCAAATTCCAGGTAGAGTACTCCGTTCCCTCTCCGCGTCGCGGAAAGAGAGTCCTAAATTAATTCAACGAAGTAATTTTGAGGCAGAATTCGTGAAGAGGAGCAATTTTGAGCGAAAGGGAATTTAAAGATGCCTTTGTGTCGCGCCCTTTGTTCCCAGTTTTACCGTTTCGACTTTTAGTATAAATAGTTAAATATTCTATTTTATTAGACATTCTTTTTAGGGGTTTTGAAGAACGACGAATTGGGAGGATGTTTTCATCATTTTTAGGGTACTTTCCTAAACTCTTTTCCTTTCGATCTTTTTATGTTTATCACACATTGCTTGATCGAATATTTGATTATGAGTAGCTAAATGCCCTAGTTCTACGACTGTGGCTACATGATGATTGTAATCTATTAAGTTTTCATTGGGTTAATATCAATTATCATATGAATCTTTCTTATGTTCTTATTTTTTGTATTTAGTGATTGATCACCATTGAAATAAATACATTTTCCAAATTAAACTCGGGAGAGGAATAAGATGATAGAACGTGGGGCATAATGAGGATGATTAATTCTTAATAATTTGGGTTAATTTGTATCTAGGATAGTGATATACCTAGAAACCATTCTTGGTCACTATACATGAAGAAATCATAATGCTCGGTACTTAATCCAGCCTATCCCCGCTCAATGATGTAGTTAGGTTGTTATTTATCGTAGGCGATTAGAGATCGGGAGACCATGATCATATATTTAACCCTGTGATTCATTGATTCGATAGTTGATAAATACTCATTTAAATGATATTAATTGCATGAATCCTGATAAAAGCTGCAGCCCTGGACTTTATCCAATCATTGTTTTAAACCCTTGAAATTGAATCACGTTTGTTACATTTTGTTTAACTCTTAGAATTATAAAATAAATCACTCTTGGAAATTTTGATAACACTTGTTCTTAGCTGAAAGTTGGAGAAATTAAGTGATTCTAAGCGTAAGTCCTTGTGGGTATGATACCCGACTCTTTATAAGAGCCATTTAATACTTGAATGACCACGTGCACTTGCGTGTGCGATTTGGGCGCAAAAAGTTTTTGTTGCCGCTGCTGGGGACTTTAGAATTAGAAATTATCTAATTTTTCTAATTTTTGAAGTTAAAAAGCAAGTGTTGACAACTTGATCTTAGCATTTTATTGTTGTAGGTTGTATTGAAATTTCAAACTGGATGACGATCAAGGATTAGTATTGCCTCTAGTGGAACCAGAAAGATTCATGCACTTCCGAAGAAGGCTAAGATGACTTACTTTCCCAGTCCCTCTTGTTGCTAGTGAACCAATATCTCCAATAGTAAGAGTTGAGCAAGAGGAACCTGAAATAATGGTTGAGATGAAGGTAAGAGATGTGTCAATCCCACGTACCACCAATGTGACATCATGCATTCAGAAACCTGCAGCTGGTGGAAGGTTTGAACTGAAGCAGAGTATGGTGCAATTATTGCACACTAATGGGCAGTTCACTGGTCTTTCGCATGAGGATCCAACAGTCCATATCTAAAACTTCCTCGAGATCAGTGATACTTACACTCCAACTAAAGTAAATGAGGATTACGTGAGGCTCACTCTATTCCCCTTTTCTCTGCTTAGGGAAGTAAAAAGATGGTTAAACTCAGAGCCCGCAAACTCAATTACCACCTAGAATGACCTTGCACAGAAGTTCCTCATAAGATTTTTTCCATCTGGGAAAACAACTAAGTTGAGGAGCGACACTCTGGGTTTTAGACAGAAAAGGGGAGAAAACTTGTACTCCCTCTGTCCCAATTTATATGACATACTTTCCTTTTTAGTCAGTCCCAAAAAGAATGGCACATTTCTATTTTAAGTAACAATTTGCCTATAAAATGTCTTTTTTACCCTTAATAAAATGATTTACAACCACACAAATTTCTATCATTCATTTTGGACCACAAGTTTTAAAAGTCTTTCCATTTTTCTTAAAGTTTGTGCCAAATCAAAGTAC
>JAJOOO010019758.1:0-40046 GCA_029582685.1 Solanum piurae | reverse complement strand
TATGAGCTTATGGGGAACACATTCCTAGTTACTTTTAATAATCTAAATATAAATAAATACTTAGTTCAAAGCTATCTTTTTATTGTTTTTATTTTATTTCAATTTAAATCCCCCCATTTTTTATATAACGACTAATGAGTTAAATATATGCTATTGACAATATTCTTCCATATTCTCTGTGGGATCGACCCCGACTCATAGTTGGGTAAATATATTGCATATCTTTTCAAGAAGTATATTTGAACGTTATCAATACCTGAGGTGATTTTATGTTGTGTGTAGCCTGGGTTTGGTGATTAATTGTATTTAATTTGATTGTGGCTGAAATATCATAATGTATTGTGAAAGTTGGGCTAAAAGGCTATGATTTACCTGTTCACTGAGCTCAGTCGAGCTCGCCAAAGTGATTTGGTGTATTGAGGATTGAGCCTCTAGCTCACCCTTTTTGTGTGACAACCTACAGTTGCCTCAAATAATTTGGGTGAGCTACTTGTAGTTCACCAAATTTCAGCATATCACCGATTGAGTCTCTAGCTTACCCTTTTCATGTGAAAACATGTAGATGTCCCAAATATTTTCAGTGAGCACTTGTATTTTGCCGAATGTCTTTTGTGACTCATCGAATTTGAAGTTAGCTCGTCCTTATATCTTAAGAAACCTCCAAAAATCTTTGAATCTTTCGCAAGCTCATGTGAGCTCGCAGAACCTATTTGGAGAGTCACCATCCCATTCAGTGGGCCTTAGGATATTTTTGTTTTAGCTTCAATTTTTTATTTGTTTTTGCTAACCCGTCATCAAATATGTGTTGTTTACATTGTGTAATGCAAGAATGGCCCGTCGTAAGATTACTGTGATACCAAGGAACTCTCCAGAGTATTCTCTACCCCAAAGAAGACAAAAGTGGATTATAATTTCTGAAATGAGTGACCGTCCCCAACCCACATAATACAAGTCTTAGTGTGTGAGTGTGAAAGAAACGAGAAAACCTACCAAAACCACGTGGGATAGGGTATAAATGCTAATTGTTGAAATTTCAGCCAAAAAAATTACTTCTAAGTCTGAACCCCTAAATGTTTCATGGATTGATTATGAGGATATTGAGGAAGAACTTTAGGGTTGTACTAATCAAGTGCATAGAGTAAATGTTGAGGCTCGAGCTACCAAGATGAGGTGCACGGGAATACGCTCCAAGGCCATATATGATCCATTGACCAACTTGGTACCTCAAATGGTCCAGTAGTTGTACCCCAAGTTATGAATAGTTTGAAGGCTACAGGGCTTATATGTGTGTCGTGGAAGAAGAGGAAGGGGTGATTTATGAGTTGTTCTTAGTGGTTGAGGTTCGTGGCAAGACCGTCAGATGTGGGGTCATGGAGATTAATGAGGCCCTTGGTTGTGATTGGACACATCATAGTGCTTTTGAGAACAAGGTGCTAAGTCCTTGGATAGTTTGAAGGGGTTTCTTTATCCTCTATTGCTTGATACCACTCCTCGGTGGATTGAGGAATATATTAATATCATGGCGAGGTATTGGTTTGGGTTCATCAACACTACATTGATTCTTTCATAGAAAGAGTCCATACTTTGACACCCTATGGCTTCTTTGTTAGGGTGTATCATTGACTTGGAGTGTATGAATTTAGGCTCCATCGTTGTTAAGAAGATTGTACTTTAGGCTAGGTAGCAACAGCCTTCACTGCCATTTCCTGTGTTGATTATGACATTGTTTCAAAGAGCTGGGTTTCCTTTTGTGGTGGAGACTAATGTTAGAATCACCCCTGCTTCTTCTAGTTATATTCACCATATTGAGGTTGAATACTTGCGAGATGTGGAGGCTAGGAGGAGACTAACACTGGTAGATTCTAATTTGGTGATTAATACATAGTCCTTAGAGGCTGATCTTGCACCTCCCATTCCTACTACAGAGCCTTCAGGTACACCTTCTCCATCTACCTCTTCTGAGCCTTCTCCAACATCCCGACCTCTATTCACACAAACCATGCTTTATCAAGTGTGAAATCTTGCACATTCGGTGGATGTTAAAGTTTCTCATCTTGAGAGAGATGTCCCTATTATGATCTCTGTGGCCATTGAGGTTGCCTTTTCCCTTATGCGGGTTGGGATGGTTGTACCGCACACTTTGTTGATTGAGTTTGAACTCCAATTTAATACCCTTACTGCTCGAGATGAGAAGTGTGAGAAAGTAGAGGTAAATTCTTAGGAGGTGACAGTGTTAAAGGTTGATATTGTAGTCTGAAGAGAATATCCATGTTATGGGGTGATGTGACAATTCTTGATGTTCTTGTGCCTTTACCTACCCTAACCCCGATTGTGAGTGATGTCAGACCTTGAGTTGAGGTTAAGCTAGTTGGGGATGATGCAAACTACTCCACTCTAAAGACCGATGAGGAGGAACTTTAGAGGATTCAACCACAGAGTAAGGAAACCTATGTTTATTTGAAGGACTTGGAGCGCAACCTTATGTCGGTTGCTACAGAGAACTCTCTTTGAGACACTTCTACCATTGTCCCGACTAAGGAGAATCCTCTGGAGTATACCCTTCTTAGTGAGACACCAAGCACTGAAGCCCATGTTGAGGTTGCCCTAGCAAGGCAAAGTTCTCCCAGGCTTAGCCTAGCATAGGGATCCTTCTCTTCACTCTATCATATCTTTTGTTTTTATTTTATTCACATTAAGGACACTTCTGGTTTCTTTTTGGTGGGGTGAAGGTACTTTGCTAGTGCCTAGCCTTTTGGTTGTACTTTTTTTATTTTGAGACGCTTGTTTGATTTTATATCAGTTGTAATCATAACTTCTTAATTTTGTTTATTAGTATAATGTTGGTTTTGGTTGTGATTCATATTTCTCCCTCTCATTTTATAAAAGTATGGTATTGATTGATGTTGAAAAACTTGCATACTTATGTTGAATTTGAGTGTTGATCATGATCAATATCGATGACTTAAAAAGTGCTTTTGATGAGAAGTATGATTGAATAAATTCAATGAGGTATTTAGAGTTGCATAATTATTATGTGAACTCTTAGCATCTTTGTTGTGACTAATTGAGTATCAATTGTGAGATTTTCAATAATCATTGCACACAAGCTTGGTATTTAGAGTTGTGATTAATGATTGTATTTGAGTGCCATGTGTGGTAAGGCTTACTACGCATATTTGGCGATGGTCATCCTATTTTCCCTTCATTTTCAAAGAGTCGTTGTTATACTTTAGGTTTGTGGACTTGTGCCAGTAAAGTAACATTATGAGAACTGTCACTTTGGGTGAGGTCATTCCAGTTGGGTGATCTACCTTTTTGGTTAGGTGACTCTAGTGTGGAGTTTACACTTCTTTCCATGTTTTTGGCCTTTCTTCCAAGTTTTCATCTTCTCCTTGTCCTTAAGCCTGCATAACTACAAATCATCAAAATATCATAAGAAAAGGACATAATTAGGCATTGAAGACACTAATTGTTGACCTAAAAATGCCTCAAATGAGTGAAAGTCTACCACACATTAGCTAGCATTTTCTCAAGATTGTCATGGTTGGCTTGAATTATATCTTAATCAACACATCAATCTTCTTAGACTTCAATCATATTCATAATAATCCCTCCTTGATTCAACAAAGGGTTATTGTTGACATTGGTAGTGGTTTTCTAAAGAGTGACAACCTTTTGATATATCAGGTCTTCAATTTTATGATACACGTTGATACAATCCTCAATGGTTTTCCAGCATATCCTGAATAATAAGCATAGTGAAGATCAGATCTTAAAGTTTGAAGTTGACCTTAATGTTTTTTGGATCAATCGTTTGTTTCTGACCAGCTACCTTATATTCTCTCAAAAAGTTGAGTTCGACGCTCAACAAAAGGAGTAAGGTCTTGAGGAGATTTTTTCCTAAGGTTTGGGCAAAGAAGATAGTAATTATTTCATTGAGGTGGAGGTACTTGATAGTAGTTTTGAGAGTTTTGGCGAGTAGGTGTTCGCATCTGGTAATTTGGGTATTATGGAGTTTGGTAGGCAGGAGAGGAATTTGATAATGTGGAGCTTGGTAATTAGGAGGCAAAGTTTTGTAACTTGGTTTGTTATATGAGTATTTAGGTGATAGAGCTTGGTAATTTGGACGGGTATTTTGGTAATGTGGAGTTGGATGATTAAGAGGTGGAGTGGTGTAATTTGGTTGGGCATAGTTGTCTGGGTATAGATTTTTTGCAGCTGAAAGATAGGCCTTAAAGTGTGAATATTTTCTAGGGTTAAAACTAATTTATCTCTTTGATATTCCATCAATCGCGTAGGAGATGGATGACACATCATTTGTCTTTTTCTTAAACAAACTCTAGGATCCAACTTGGGTCCTCACATGGGAAATCTTTACAAGCTTAAGACCGTCTTTGATACAATAACCTATTTTTACTATTGATCAAAAAAATTCTCCAATGAGTAATACCATTCAACCATTCTATTTTGACTCTTTAATGCGCACAAATACTTCAATGATCTCTTTCTCAAACATAGGATACCAACCTTTGGCAGCCTCGTATCTCCACCTATACGCATACTCACGGCAAAGTTTTGTAGACTTCTGTTTAGTTTTCTCCAAAGAAAAGTGATCGGAAATGATCTCCATAATGTAACAAAACCTCTCGATGAATTTCGTAGCCAACTCATTCAAACTAGGCCATTGCTTCATTCCTTGGGAGGTAAACAATTCCAAAGCCTCCCCGCTCAAACTTCAGCTAAAGAGTCGTATCAACAAAGCTTATATTTTTAAAAATCCCACAAGTTGGTCACAATATGCTCTCAGATGAGCCAAGGGATTTCCTATTCCATCAAAAGTGTCAAATTTTGGTACTTTGAACCCTTTCAAAAAATCCAAATTTGAATGTATACACAAATCTTCATAATTCAAACAAACGACATCCAGAGAGTAGTCAAACTCTATCATAGCTTTTGCAATCTCTTCCGTTATGCTCCACTTAGTCATTTCTTCTTTGCCACTCCAGTTCTCTTTATTCTCATAGTGGTCGAGTTTGGGATAAGTAGTGTAGGAAAGATGTGGTTCTGTGAGAACTAGAATATGAGAAGTGGCTTTTAGAGGTAGGCGTTGAACGGCAAGTGGATTTTGAGCAGGGTATGATACATAGTAGGGAATATTTTAGAGTTCTTGGCATTTAGGTTTTGAAGTGGAGGTGGTACTTAGTATGAAGATCTAGCATGATGTGGGTTAAGGGTTGTTATGTAGATAGTGGGGGGTTTTGGATAGAATTAATGGATGGATTATTCAGAGCATGTTTGGGAGTTTTATTTGGAGGAGGAAAATGAAGTGGAGCCCTTCCATCTCTTGGAGTGTTGGAAGCGATAACAAGATTTATCAAGAATCAGTTTCTTTGTATCTTAATCTCATCTCAGCGATCTATTGCACCAACTCTGTAGTAAACTCATTTTATTTAGTGATGAAGAGATCTGTTACAAAAAATTTAGTCAAGAAAATATTCTCACTATTATGGACCTTTTTTTATTTTCCTTTTAACAATTTTTTGTTGGACAAGGATTCTTTGGGAACTTTAGATCGCATGAAGTATTTATGCTTGGATAGATTATCAACAACATCTCAATTCTATAAACCTAACAAAATAAATATAACTCAAGAGGTCAATGTATTATAATCTGTAGATGCTAAATAATTCAAGATAACATACACAAAGTTGCAAACACACAAGAGTTTCTTCATTCAAAGATAAACTAACCCACTGGTATAGAGAAATGACCAATTCGATTAAAATTTCTTAATTTGACTTTGTGATTAGTGAATCAGGAAGGTCGACTTGATTTGATCCAAACTCTTCTTGCATCTTTAATGGTTGTACTCTCAACATTTGTTGATGTGAATTTTCTATTTCTTTGTAAAAAAAAATGAAATGGGGAATAACATTTTAAAAGATAGGGGACGAGTCATGAAAGGCTGCCTACGTATATGATGAAGGAGAAATCAATCCCTATGTATTCCAAATTTCTTTAATCTCTTTTCATTTGAGATGGAGAATTAACCTTTTTCTGAGATGAGAGAGTAAAATTTAGTATTTTAAAGTGGAGTTCGGATTTTGTTGGAAAATTAAAACTCAAGGAGTGTTTTGACACCATTGATAGTCACTTGATATTTATGCTTAGTGGGTTCTAAAAAAATTTGAAAATAGGTGGACTAGGATGTCTAAAAATGAGGCAATACATTCAGACAAAAAAACAATTATATCACGTAGCACATAAACAATTAATGTGTGTCTTGAACAATTATGTGAACCTTGTGTGCCAAGGGTAGGTCAAACGACTTGAAGGATGTATTAGGTCATTTGAGAACATTTTACTGCCTCGAAACCATATTATACAAGAATTCTGACTAAATTGAATGGGGATACATAATAAAAGCAAACATGACATAAATAATCAGTCTCACACAAGGGTACAATCCTGAAATAAGCCTCCCTGAAAAGTCCTTCCTTCTTGGCATTCTTGTCAACTCCGAATGAAATAGTAGTTTGTGAAAATCCTTCTTCGACTGGAATAGGCTATTATAATAACTCTCAAGCCCAAGACACAATGGTTTTCCAAACGACATATACATCCTTCAAATTTAAACACATCAGTATGATTGTCCATTTAGGCCGAGAGCAATTTGAACTCAAGGTGAACTTTCTAATGGTCCCAATATGCCTTGATATGTGTTCGTCTTAGGCCAATGTGCTAAAGAGGGTTTTGGTTTCGTTTTATATTTGTTAAGTAAGAGTGGGTTTTATTTTCAAGGGGACTGGTGACCCTAGAAAAAAATTCAGACTTGGAAAGTTAGTGGTCGTTGACCATCTAGTGGTCAACTCACTTTGCCAGCCTACCCCTGATAAATATTTTGATTATAAATGGTTGTGACCCGCATAATCATTCTTCAAGCTTTAAATTAAAAAAGTGTCAATTAGGAGAACAAATGCTATGAATGCAATGACAGTTTTATATTCAGAATTTAAACATATAAGTCACAAATAATGAAAGTAAAATGCTAATTGTTACATTTCCGAATATTAAGCCTAATAATTCAAAAAAATCTAATGGTTAGAACCTAGATAAATCACAATAGAGTTGTCATTTCATTTTGATGAAAGAAAAATGTGAGTTTTAAAATTGATTTCAACTTTAAGGGGAAAAAACAAGTTTTTAAGGAGTTGCTACTTAATTTTAAAAGGAAAATTAAAAAAGCCTTAAACTTATCTTCAAAATCAAACTTTGAAAATAAAAATAATTTTGAAATTCTAAAGAAAGGGCACGAGGTTATTACTTCGATGTTATGAAGGTTTCACGCACTTGAAACGTCTACTAACATGCAGTTACCCAACGAATTGAAAAAAATTCATTTGACTAAATTTGTAAAAAAAAACAAAAATTAAAGTAAATAGAGACAATTAAAATCATTTTTTAACTTGAAACACTTGAATAATTTGTGTAATATCATGCAAAAAATGACAAAGTAAAGAAAACGTATAAATTCTTTAAAAGATATGGCAATTTGAAACAAGACAAGTAAGGATTTGGACCAAAAAATTGACTAAATAAATCGAGAAAGACAAGATCTTTTGGAAATTATTAAAAATAAACCACCACAATAATTGTTCACCTTTTTGGGAAATTTAGTTAAGTTAATTAAATAATTAAACTAATACTTAAACAAATAATCACAAGAATAATCAATTAAATAAAACAAACATAAATTTGGGCTTAAACATGCCCAACCTTGAACCTGTCCTAAATTCTACTAAAGAAGCTGCCTCATTTTTGGGCCTTTTACCTGTTTCTGAATCTGCTGAAATCTAAGGGCTTTGGCCAATTTCCATTGTGTATCCAGTGTATACATTGCTCGTATACATTTGTATATTTTCTAAATATTGTCTATATATAAGTTATGTCCCTATATACTGTATGTTTACTAATCTATACAAGTCCATTATTGACTTAAAAGATCTGTAATTTAGACTCCCTTGCCCTGTATTATAGCGTCCAATCCTTGATGAGGGTGACTCATAAATGGATCTCAACTAGATGAAATTCAAGGATGGAGCAGAAATATACTCGGCCAATATCACAGGCATCAAAAGAAAGATAAGGCAGAGAAGGGAGGAAAGATCATTTAGGAATCAATCGTTTTGTGTTCGGTGTATTGGGCAAGACGACATAGTGAATGATCATTTTGTATCGTGTATTCTATATGTACCGTATGTATGCGACTGATGGGTTTGTTGTAGGATAAATTACCTATATACACAACATTATTTAACATATTTTCTATTATTCCCTATCCTTTCGAAATATTACTAAAATCCCTTTTTTAACTCCATTAAACCCAAATTCCAAATACATAACTTATTTTTTCCTAACCCACGTTTATCTCTCCCCTTTTCACTCCTTAAATCACTCCCTTTTTTACTCCCACAATCTTATCAGTTTATTCTCTCATTACAATTTTGAATTTTAAGATCTTTCTCTCTCCAGTCGATCATCCATCAAGTATTGTTACAAATTCCTTCACTCACAATTCATTCTTTTTTTTCTACATAAAAATTGTGATACATTATGGATGATGCACCTTCATTCAGTATTGGGATTACCCAGATAATGTCATCTAACACCAATCGTGTTTATGATTACGAAGAAATTGATTGGGCAGAAAATAGATCTAAGAAATTTCATAATCCTTTCATAAAGGCGAAAGTAAACATTAAGAAGGTGAAGAAGGATAGTCATTCTTCTTCAAAAATGCATTCGACAAAACCCCAAAAAAGAGGTATCAAAAAGTCACACCAGAAATATCTCGGCATTCTTTACCTAAGGTTAGATTTTCTATCTTTTTTTCAATTTTTGTGATCATTAAACTTGATTTTATTAGTTCAATGATTTTATGATACATTAATGATTCAATACCTTTTTAATGTTGTAATTCAACAAGATTTAGTTAGTTTTGTAGATGATTTGAGTTTGTCGAGAATGATTACGCCATCTCAAACATCCCTCTTCCTAATGTAATTACACGCAAGATCTTGGTTGGAGAAGTGAGAGGAAGTTGAACAACTTTTAGAGCTGGAAGAAGCTTTAGCAACAATTGTCAACTTTTGGAGATAAACATTCATTGAAAATAGGGGGGGGGGAGAGTAGAACATGTTGCTAAACATTTAATGTATCATGTTCAAATATTATTTATATGACACATAACTACGTCAAATTGTCTAATTGACTATGTATCATATGTTGTTATGTATCTGCAGTACTATTTTATAACTAAATGTGTGTTCATTATATTCACAGTTTATCATAACTAGTTTTTTTGATATGTTGATGTTCAACTTTGTCTGATACAAAATGGGGGGGGGGAGTAGAACATGTTGTTCAACACCTTTCTATACTCAAGGTTCAGATTTTTAATGTATCTAGTTGATAATGCCTTTGTTTCAACTTTATGATACAATAAATTAACTTTTGTTACCAAACAATAATGTATATATCTAAAATCAAACTGTCAGACAAAGTTTCAATAAAGATTGATACATAGGTAAATTTTACCTCCGTACATGATATGCAGCCTTATTATGGAAATACGGTACAGAAAAGGCTAAGGTATAATACGGTAGTGAAAATGAGGATCCACCAAGGCCTAATAGTCAATTCACAGCACCAGCTCAAGACGATTTGGCTAATGTTGAATAGAGATTATCTATCAGTTGTTAGACACTTTTTATAGTGTTATTGTTTTTGAGATACATTAACTCTAGTTTAAGATTTTATTGTTTTTATTGTTTTAAGATACTTGTACTCAAGTTTTAGAGTGCTTCTTTAAAAAGTTTTTTATTTTGACTTTAACTTTCACTATTTTTAGTTGTTATTTACGGTATGGATTGCCGTACACATTTGTCTTATATAAATTGATACAAAATTTGAATAAAACTAAGTATTAGATTCATTAATGCATAAACACACAATATTATTTCTTCTCATTAGTTTTCGTTAGTTGTTGATTGCTGATACATTTTGACACCTAACCAATGCAATGTATTTTATAACTTGATTGTTGATTTATTTATGTATTTACTTGATAACTTAGTTCTAGTTAGTTGTTTATTCATTCATGTTGATACATTGAATAATTAGTTGTAGTTAGTTCTTGATTCATTCATGTATCTAATTGATAAATTAATTTTTTACTTATTGTGATACATTTATAGATACACATTATTCATTTTACAAACTACTTTTTCACAACCTTATTGTATCAAATACATCATTTTCAACTAGATCATGATACATTATATAAAAATGTATCAGAACTTGAATGGTACCAGCTCCACAAACACAATCTATGGTACATTATTATCAAATAGCTAATGATACATTATTTTAAAAAGGTATATGAAACATAATGTGTTACAAAAATGAACACAAGATTGAAAATCTTAACATTTCAATTTATTGTATTAGAATTTCACTAGCTAATAGTAAATTGTATCGTTTTATCAAGGTAAAAGTGAAAAAAAAAACAAAAAATTGAAAGTTTATAATCTCAAAATAATGTATCTGAAACATAACAATAGTTCCAAAAAAGAGTTTTTCAATCTTCTTTCGAAAAGAAAGTACAAGTTCTTCGTTTATGACATTATTGTCCACAACGTACACAAATATTTGTGTTTGTGCTTATCTTTCCATCTCGATCTTTTCCCTCCTTTTCCTTGGTCGTTCGGTCATCTTTTTGTACCTAGGTGGCAAGACAATTTCTTTCAAAATAAATTCTGGTACTGACCAATCGTCCTTATCCGACATTGGAATAATTGGAACTTCATTCATAATTGCTAATGCAGCTGGTTTGTATTAATCAAGACAGGGATGTATCTCTGTGATGTTTTTGCTCTTTACAACAGCAATTGCATGCGCATAAGGTATCTCGTCATGCTGAATCTATGATTACATATTTTTCTCTCAAGGAAAACAATGTATCTTCGTCCACCTTTATACACTTATTAAATAAATTTAGAGGATGAAGCAACCTGCGCACATTTAAATGCTAGAGATACATCACATATCAATTAACTCAATTTAAGATACACATCAACCTAATGATAACTAACTCCAGATATACGATAATTTATAAATTGATACATACCTTCATATATCGATTAAAAAGTTCATATACTGATACATTAAAAAAAGAAATTCACACGTATCTAATACGTTATTGTAACAACACACTAACTCACATCTATAAAAATCCAATACATATACATCAATCTAGAATTGAATCAAGTTGAAATCAGTAATGTATCATGATTTATATATGCATATACAAATTCAATAATAATAAAAAATTCATATGTATTTGATACTTTATATTAACAGTACAGTAACTCACAGATCAGCAAACCCATAACATATACGTCAAAGTTTTAATGTATCAAGTTCTAATCAGTAATGTATCACGACTTATTGATCAATATACAGATTCATGAATGAAAAAACAATGATTAAAGCACAAGAATATGTGTTGCATACCTTTTGTTATCTGATCTTTCAATTCGAAAATTGAAGCTATGGAAAAAAAACATAACAATTTTTGTCCAAGCTAATTATAAAATAACAACTTTCAATTGGCTTCATATTTGGAATCTGACATCGCACAATGGTAAAAAAATCACTAGCACAAAAATAAAGATACCAAGAAAGTTGGCAAAGAAACTCAGGTCCTAGTCATCAATCATAATGAGATTTGTGTAAAATTTGAAGAACCCAACAGCTACGATCTTCAAAAAAAAATTCCATCGAGAGTTTCAGTCAAAAATTATAAATATTCATTATGCATCTTATCAAATTTTCAACAAAAGTTTTGAATCCTACTCGAAATTTTCTTCACTGAAACAAGGACAAAGATGAACAAGGATTTTGAATTTTGAATTTTGAATTGATTTGTTATTTTAGGATTTATGTTTCTCTAATGAGGATCTTAATAGCGTAAATTTTGGGATTTTAATTTGTTTTTCTTATATCCACATATATAATGTATCACAATTAATGTATCCGGACAGCCAAATATGTATCTAGATGGCTGATATTTTTAGGAATTTTTTTAAAATGGAAAAGAATAGGGATAAGATGTAATTTAGGATTTACACTATGGGATTTATGTAAATTATACTTTGTTGTATGGTATGAATTGGGTTGTATTGGGTTTGTTTCGCTGGAAAAAAAATAATTGGTGTTGGGCTGGATATAATGAATTGGGCTAGGAATTGGGGAGGAAAGGTCAGATGTTAGAGTCTTAAAAACGGTGTGATAGAGCAAAATTTGTTAGATTTGCAATTAAATATATGGCCAATGAATTTCAAATTTGGCCAAGTGAATTAAGAATTTAGGCAAATTTGAATTTAATTCTCGAATCAGCTAAAAAAATAAAACAAATAAATATTAATTAATTAACGAGCATCTTAGTCTTAAAGAAAATAAAACAATCAACTAAATTATAAACTAATTAATTTTAAAATATAATCTACTAATTGAACTAAAATTATTAAAAACAATATTTAATTAAAAACAAAATATTCTTGAAACGATTTTCCAAAATTTATAAAAGTTCATAATTACATACATATTATATAGAAATATATATATAATTTGAAAAATTATACAAATGACAAAATAACATAGAACTAACTTGAAAATATTTTGAATTTTATATAAACTAATTATTTCAAATCGATTAAATTGAAGAAGCTTGATAATTAATTTTTACTATGGACAGCTAAAACTAGGTATCAGCAATCATACATACCCTTAAATACCAATAATTTTTGCTAAGTTCAAGAACTGTGAGTTTTGGTTGAAGTCAGTAGCGTTCCTTTGTCATATAATCTCTTGAAAGAAATTAAGGCTAATCCTCAAAAGAGTGGAGCAGTCAGGAATTGGCCTAGATCCCTCTCTCCTTAATACGTCAGGTGTTTCTTGGATTTAGCTGGTTATTACAAATGGTTTGTTGAAGTATATTCATCTATTGTTTCTCCTATGTCTAGATTAAACTAGAAGGAGGTTGATGAGTTGAGAATTTTGACTCATTTAGCGCTCATTATTCAATGAATTAGTGTCCTCGATACCTATTTTGTTCTCATAACTGATGTTAATTTGGTTATATGCAAAAATGAAGGCTTAAGAACAAGGCAAGGACATTATGATGCGAAAAGAAGCGAAAAAGTTGGAAAAACTGAAGAAAAGAAAGGTTGGAGCACGCAAAAGTCATTCAGGGACTCACCGAGTGAGCCTCCAGCTCGCCAAACTTTCTAGCGAACTAGACCATGAATCAAATCAACTCAGCGAGTGAAAATACACTCCGGTGATGCGCCGAATGGAACGGTGATCGCGACCCAACTTGTCAACTCTTCCAGAATAATTGGACACAAGAGTCAAGCCAAAAGGTGAGAAGACGTGCATGTCATTTAATTTTCGAGTTATTCGGCGATCCCGACTAATGTGACCGAATAGACTTCATGCTGTGATTTTGGGAAGATTTTGGAAACGTTTAAGTTCATTTTTTTGAAAAGGGAAAAGGAGTTCACACAGAGTATATTACCCTGTTTTGAGAGATTTTACATACGTTTACATAGTTGAATACTCTTGGAGAGAATTTGAGCTTGGATTTGAGGTTTTAGGATTCTAGTTTTAATTTTGGCATTGAGCATTGCAGATTGTTAACAATTCTGAAGGATAATCTTTTTAGTAACGATTTCTTATTTTTTGCTATGTTTGGATTAAACCCCTTCCCTTAGGGGTGTGATCATCTCATTGAATATATAAATTAGCTTATGGGTATTGTTAATTATTGAATTTAGTGTTGTTTTTAATTGGGTTCAGTTGTTTATTCATGTTTTTATTGATGAGCTGAAGTTACAAATTCAGTTCTACCATAGCTCTTTATGCTTGCTTGAGAAAGATGCTTAGACTAGAATGAATGATTGATAGTTTTATGGATTTGAGTCTTTACAACCTATCTTGAGAAAGTAGTTTTGCTTAAGGAACTGGGTTACTTTGTATTGTTAAGCTGGTCAAGGTTTGGAAGAACTTGCTTGAAACATGATAGTTGATTGAGAAATGGCTATCGTAATTGCAACCTATTATACCCATTGACATTCAACAACTTAAAGCAATTAATAATTATTCAGTAAGCAAAATTACACTTCTTCACACTCCTAAGGTCCTCTCTCTAATAGTTCAAATCTTGTGTTAATTTTTTTCCCTAGCAATTGGTTACTAAATCCCGCCCCCCCCCCCTTTCATATTGATAATTAAAACTCTTAGATTTATTTTATGTTGCGTAGCCTTTTACTTCTACAAAAGGTTAGAACACTTCTACACTTCGTACTTGAATTCTTTATCGTATCACTCCTTGTGGGATCGACCCAACTCATTGTTGGGTCTATACTTGTTAGAGACCGCCTAAACTTTGAATCGGAAGAAGTATAGTTGAGCGGGGAGTGGTGTTTAGAATTCTTTTATTAAAGTGTTTTGTGAACTAATTTTGTTGAAGTAGAATTTTCTTATTAGTGCTTTTGTTGATTGCTCTAAACAGGTGAAAATATGTGTGTGAACGGGAGCAATGCAAGTCAACTTGGAAAAATGATGACATCGGAAACTTGCATGATGTCAATGTGGATCAGCTGGGAAGTGCCGGTGCTATTCGATTGCCTCCAAATGTGGGCAATGTAATGTTTCATGTGACCAACACTATGTTGGCAGTTGTTGCAGATGAAAGGTTTCTTTGGGGGACTTGCTCATGAGGACCCTCATGATCACATTAAAATTTTGTGGATGTGTGTGGACCGTTATCCTTCAAGGACATCACTCAAGAGTCAATCCAACTCCGTTTGTTTCCTTTTCCTCTAATGGGGAAAGCAACAAAGTGGCTGACCGAACTACCAAGGGAATCGATCACTTCTTGGGAGGACATCACGGATGTGTTTTATGAAAGATTCTTCCCTCCATCAAAGATGGTAAAGTTGATGGATAGCATTCAAAATTTCAATAGTGTTGATGGTGAACCTATTCATGAGACGTGGTTAAGATTTCAAAAGATTGTTCTCCAATGTCCTACTCATGGGTTGTCGGACAATGTGCTCTTGCAATATTTCTATCAGAGTCTGATTAACATTTGAAGCACACCTCATCCAATTCTAGGTGTAAACGATCGTTAGTCAGTATAAAACCCAACGAAGAGTTGGGGTCTAACCCACATGGAATGGTACGTGTTTAAAATTCAGTTATGAAATACAAACGTGGTCTAAATAGTTATAGGAATAAAAATTATCGAAAACATACAAATAAATCTAAAGGGGTGACGATTAATGTCAAATGGGGGGCTTGGATTTGCAATGAACAGCTGAAACAACAAAAACAGGGGGAAATAACAATATAGAGAGAAATTATTGGGATGTGATCGACTATAGGCAAATTTCACTCTATGGGTAATTGAAATTACTAATAAACAGCTAAATATCAGTGGGCAGGCTAGGCTATGAGTGAAATAGCTTTCTCTCAAACAACTACTTCGATTCAAATGATATGTTTCGAACATCAACAAGCTTAAGCAAATAAGAACAACCCACACCTTAATTCATCTACTCTCTCGAGCTAGATAGGTAGAATCGAAATTAGGATTTACTTTTTCGAGCTAAACCCATATCAATCCGATAACTACAATCATCAATTGAAAGCCTTGATTCTAAAACAACTTTCTCAAGCAAACCCAGTAATCTAAGTTCGAATTGCATTTGCAAATACAATTCTTAGATTAAAACACATCTATAAATTAAACCCACTTAAATTGAGCATTAAAATCAGTAAATAACAATACCCTAAGCTAATTTAATCCATAATCACATGATCACACCCCAAGAATTGAGGTTTTAGCTAAACATCATAAAAAGGTAAAAACAACTACCAACTCGATTAGCCATCAGCTGGGTAATAGTCTCCAAGCCTTTACAATGTTTTCTACGGATTAAATTCAAAGACCCACTTCCAACTCCTTACTATTCTACAATTAGAATTCAAAAACTGAGAGAAAACTCTAAGTCTAGAATGGGAACTGTAATATCTGAGAGAGAACTCCTCAAAATTCCATTAAAATCCAATTTATAGTTTCCCAAAAGGTGGATTAAGTTGCGTCTCACCAAGTGGATCGGCGATCCACCGATTGTCGCCATGTTACATTGGCCTTCAGCATCTGAGGTCCTGTAATTTTTGGCGATCCAATTTGTTATCGCGGAACCGATCAACGATCCGCCGACTTCCCATTTCTGTTGCCAACTTGATTCTTCCCCAGGGCTGGCACGTTGGGCTGTTTGGCGAGCTAAAGAGCCACTCGACGGTGCGCCGAGTGGTCTTGGCGATCTCCAGGATTGCTTTTTATTCACTTCTTTAGCTCCTTTTTGTCCTATTATCTCCTTGCCTTGCTCTTTATCCTTCATATCTATAAATCAACATTTTACATTAGTTTAGAGCATACAATATGCATTTGGGGACACTTTATCAAAACAAAGCACTAAATGAGTCCAAATCTCGGACTCATCAACACCCCCAACTTAAACTTTTGCTTGTCCTTAAGTAAAACTTAAGATCAACATTTCAATAAGGATGTCTACAAATAGTGTTGCATAAAACTCAACATAAATGCACACAACAAGGTACAAATTACTCATACAATGATCAATTGTGCACTCAAAGTTTCAAATTATGACTCACCATCATCAAGAGTACTCAAGCTCACAATGCTTGCTTCAAATGCAAGTTCAAGCTCAACAAAGGTATTCAAATTCCCTCACAACAAAGATGATTCCATATTCACACAGAATTTCTCAACAATTTAATGTTCTGGAATCACATACAACTCTCACAGTCACAAAGATAAGCACATGCATGACTTTACCTATAGGCTTGCCCTTATTTTCCAATCAACATTAGTTTCAGCTCACTCAAGATCACAAAGGTCTTTTCAAGGCTTGTAACGGGGCTGCGTGTAAAGGTATGGTTATTTAGGCTTAGTGGCTTCTACCTTCATAAAGTATGGCCTGAACATCACTTTCCTCTTTTTCTTTAATATTTCAAACGTGCTCATAATCCACCCCATTATTCAACTCCATATGAACCACCAGATACCCCATTTCTTTTGCAATTTTTACTACTCTATTTCACTACTTTTTTGTTCTTTTTCTTTTCTTTCTTATTTTTCAATCCTTTTTCTATTTTATTTTATTTTTTTACATGGAGGGGTTCCATCTTTTTCAAATCAATCCATACAAAAAGGGGGAATTTTTCACACTTCTTGACTTTCCTTCTCTTTTCACCACACCCCCAACTTAGGCTTTTGGTCTAAGTTGACTATTCAAACAAAGCATACTTCATGAAAGAGGTATGTAGTCAAATAGGCTCAATCTTCAAACTTTTTACCTAAGATCATGTCTATTGTTTGCATCACTCAGTCAACCGGACCAACAGGGAAAATTCTAGGTGTCATCATGCACAATGTTCAAGGTAACCTAACCAAACAAGGCATTGATACCATTATCAAACAAGACTCAACACTTTCTAGCTAGCGTGCAATGTTCATTACAAGAGACTCATTCGACAACCGGCTTGTCACAACGAGATTGTAAAATTTCACATATTGCCTATGTAACTTCGTTTGCCTCATCGTAGCCGCTCATTCATTTTGTTCAATTAGGAGCACTATCCAAGTCATCAGTATTGATCATAACCGACACTAAAATTTGCACAAGAACAACCACAATCACACACAAAAGAGGTAGCAAAATTTTAAAATTTGGTTCAAAACCATTTTCAATAAAAACAATGGGCCACAAGCTAAGAACATCCACAACACAATTCAACAACTAAGATATATATCAAAATCAATAAGCTCAATATTCACAAAATAAACCAAGAAGTAGGTATGGAAATACCTAAACCCACACAACAAAATATGTAGTTGTCCTCGAATGCAACTAAAACAAAAATAGTGTATAAAAAGTAACAGAGGGGGAGGGGAAAAATCATCCTGCCAGGCTAATCATGGTGTGAAGTTTGCATGTCCGTCACTCTATATGTCTGGGCATCAGTGTCGGGCGTCTCATCAACCTTGGCTCCACTGGATCCAACCATGGATACATCCTTCAAAGAGGCCTGAACAGATGAATCTACCATGGATATATCCCTCAAAGAGGCCTGAACAGATGAATCTACCATGGATACATCCCTCAAAGAGGCCTGAACATATGAATCTACCATGGCATCCTCTAAGTCAGTCAAGCCCTCAAAAATAGTCTCCTCCTAAACACCAAGCTGCTCCTCATCAGTCTCGGCCTTGGACTCAGCAGCAGCAATATCAGCCCTAATCTCATCTCCAGTAGTAGCCGGAGGCACATCAGCATGAGCTGGAATATATGCACTCTGGTCATCTACCACCGTCCCAAATAGCGAAGATAAGTATGTGGACTTCAGATGGTCCACATCCTTTTTCAGTCCAATAATATCGGCCTTTAAGGCCATCACCTCCTCAGTAGCACCTTGTTCTCTCTAAAAAACCTCTACTCTCACTGTGAGGGCATCAATAGAAGCCTTGAGAGGCGTCAGTGCAACAGTAGTAGTTCTCTCAATCATCCTGGGAACCTCGGCCTCTAGCCAAGAAGCACGCACATCAGTAGAATAGGAAGGTGCCCCATTTTGAGAAGTATGGCCTGGGTGATCAGAGGCCGAGAGGCAGAAGTACTAGCAGCAGATATAGGGGGTGGGGGAGCAGCACAAGAACTAGGAGTGTCAAAAGGAGTGGAGCTAGAAGTACATGAAGGCCCAGTGGCCGGAGTATGCAAGACTGCCTCTGCACGTAGTGTATCAATATCAATCTTCGGGGATGTGTCCACCGGAGCTGCTCTCCTCCTATCTGCCTCATCCCGTGTGTACTCAGCCTCTATACGCTGGATGTCGGTAGAAAAGGTAGGTGTAATCTCAACATCCCTCTTCTCATCTCGAGGAACACTGGTCCGGTGACATAACTCGGTGATCAACAATGGAAATAAAAGTGAGGTATATCTCTCTTTGTCCCCCATGGCCATCTCCTACTCAATTATCATGCCCAAATTTAGTCGCTTCCTGGCTATGATAGATCCAAGGCAGGCCGCCTTTGGGTGGTGGAGAATGGACTCATTCTGTGAAGGCATAATCGTGTTGCTGATGAATCCAAACCAATATCTAGCAGCTACATTAAGGTCCTTCTTCTCTATAGGCGCTCTAGCCTCAATCCACCTAGGGTTGGTGTCAGAAATCAAGGGGGCTAGCCAATCTTTGAGGTCATGTAGAGTCTTTGATGTGATCATATTATGGTATTCATGTATGAAGTTTGTAGCCCTCTCCAACACAACGTTGATATCATCACTGTTGCATCTAACTTTCCTCCCTCAGACCATCACAAAGTCCACCGGCTTGAAGGCACTAGCCTTCTTCTTCCCCTGAGGCAACAGGTCACTGTAAGCAGCATAGAACTCCCAGACCCATGTATTAATGCATGGGCCACGGGGCCTGGTGAAGACCTCGAATCTGTGGAACTTGAGAGTGTCCCACACAGCTGGATGTTTGTCCACCACACCATCTGTGGACGATTCTCCTCTAAAGTGGTCCTCAATCCCTCGGCCTTTAACCGATTGACTGACTGGGGAGAAGAACCCTAAACTGGTGGTGCTGGAACCACCATCGGCATTGGAGCTAAAGCTGGAGAAGTCGGCTACGAGATCCTAGATGGATCATAACGAGCTTTAGAGCGTAACTGCGCTAGCAGGGCTTGTATTAATTGATCATCCTCAAGCTCAGAGAATGACACATGAGAATCAAAAGCTCCCTCACTGCCAGAGTTGTACTCTGGTGTGTAAGCTATAGGCACCTTGTCCTTTACCTTTCCTCCCTTTGGAGGTGGTTTCTTTCCCTTGGCAGTGGAAGCAGTTGCTTCCTCATTTATGGTGATTCCACGTGCCCACTTTCGGGGCGGCATGCCACTATCAGTAGAGTTGGTTCTAGCCATATCTGCAAAACAACAAAGAAACACTTAGAAAAAATTGCATAAAAAATTTCAGAAAAATGTTGCAGAAAGACTCGCCGAACAGTTGGGCGAGTTACCGAGTTGCTTTGGCGAGCCAGATCGGGCTCGCTGAAAGTACCAGCACAAAATATTTCAAAATCCAAGACCAGTCGGCGGTACTCAGGGTCATTTGGTGAATCGCCGATACTAATCGGCGAGCTAGAAGGAGCTCACCGAAAGTTACAATGTATTTGAAGGATAAGGGGCGTAGAAGGGCGATCAAGAAAGACTTTCGGCGAGTCGCCGAGTGAACTCGATGAGCACATGCATATCACCAAAAGTTAGAGACCACAAACTCAACAATTTAAGAAACTAAAGGTGATATAGGGGGAGTTTGGTGAACCGCCGAGCAGTTGGGCGAGCTTGACGCAGCTAGCCAAACACCCCAACGTGCCAGTTTTCAGCCCCTAACTTCAAAATCCAACCGGCACCCCACAAAAACAAAATTAAACACCTACGCTATAAATTAAGGTTAGACCCATACTACCCATGCCCTCGAGGTACTCAGACTTCCCTCGATTTGGCCAAAATTGGCCATTTGACGTCTTTTGCCCTTAAAATGACGTCAAATGCTCCATCACTAGGAAAACTACGTCATTTAGCACAATCCGGGGGTTACTAAGACTTTACCCCACTAGACCCAACACAATATTTTTGCAACCCAACAATTATGACTTGATTTTAACAAGCAAGGACACGAAAATCGATAAAATATGCAAAATTAGGCACTAAATCAACTCATTACAGGCAATTTGACAATTTAACAACGATTAAAATCAACAACAAATTACCAATTGCATTCTATTTGAACCACACATTTAAAGTAGAATTTTTTTGATTTGTAAAGCTAGGTGGCAAAGTTCCACAATCTAAGCAAAGATTTTACAAGATACGAGAGTAAAAACACGGAAAATATGAAAGATCTAAAGTGGGAAGCGAGAGTACGAGGGTTTAAAATGGGAGAAGATAAAGGATTTTGAAATTTTAAACCAATTTGGCCTTTAAAACCTTTCAGCTCGCGCTCCCTTCGGTGGAGTAAGTCGTTCTCACCGAACCACTCGGCAATGCACCGAGTGGTATTTCAACTCACTGAGTTTTACAGGACTCCCCTTCAAGCTTGGTAGTTCCAATGGTGGTCCAAGTCGGGGTTTGCCGACCTGTTCGGTGTGTCACCGACTGGACTTTGGCTCACCAAACTACCTATTTTCCAACACTTTTTACTTTTCAACCTGCACAATCAATACCCATTATTCACAAACAAACTTTAAAAACATCAAATACTTGGGTTGGCTCCAAAGAAGTGATTTAGTTAACGTCGTGGCACGGCGGAAATACCAATTAAAGATTCATTTTTGGTGTTGGCCGTTGTGTCACTAGGAAACCCCCTTTTTTTTCTAGGATTCAATTATGTCAAGATTTGACCCATTTGTGTTTTCATCTGCTTAATAGAGACTGAGTGAGAAGTCAACGTCTGATTGAGAGTTGAGATATCCTCTTTCATCTCTTTCAACACCTTGTCTGACCCTTCAACTTTGTTGACAATGCGTGAGAGCATATCTTCTGTACGTCCACCTTCTGATTCCTTGGGCTTTTGACGCTCATGGGGAGGGACGTACCTGTCCTTTTCCCCCTCTCTCTTTTTCTAAGTGGTGTTATGATCACGCCAATCTCTGTCACGGTCTCTCCAGCCCTCATCTTTATTCTAACCTTGATTTCCACCCGACCTTGGGTAGTTTGGGTGAAATCCTCCTCCTTGATTTGCAAGGAATTTCACTTCCTCATTGTACAGCGCTTCAAAATGTGCATCATCGGGGTTTTCTCCACCAACCCCCACAGCATTAACACTCTTTGCACCACTATCCATGACATTCTTAGCCAAGATATCCAGTTGGGTCATCATTTTGGCCATATTTTGTTCTCTCTCTTGATCTTATTCGATGTGCTCTTTTTTCATTCTAAACGTGAGAGAATACACTTGATCCTCACGAGTGTACCATGCTCTGTTTATCGTGGTCATGCAATCAAGGAGTTGAGACGCTATTTCATAAGGTTGTTACCTTATACCACCGGGAACAAGTTGATCAGAAACTCCTTTGTTCACCGAAGCAAGACTCTTATAGAAGTATTGTAGCAGCACATCTTTTGGAAATCCATGAGTTGGGCACTGAAGCACCAGCTTCTTAAATCTCAGCCACGTCTCATGGATTGGCTCACCTTCCAAGCGTTTGAAACCTTGGATCCTATCTGTGAGCGTCATAATTTTTGATGGTAGAAATAATCTCACTTGGAACACTGTGGTCAGCTCATCCCAAGAGGTGATTGAGTCCCTCGATAACTCAGATAACCATTTGGTAGCTTCACCCATCAAAGAGAACAACTTGAGACGAACTGATTCTTCTGATATGTTCTTGAATAAGAACGGACCACAAACATCCACGACGATCTAAATATGCTCATGGGGATCCGCATGAGCCAACCCTTCATATAATCCTTTCAATTGTAGGAGCTGAAGCATTATGCTAGTGATGTGGAAAACAACATTTCCTGCAGCCAGAGGTAGACGAATTGCACCAACACAACCCAATTGGATTGGATCATTTAGATCATTCAGATTTCGAATGTCGTCTTGGTGGCCCACTTGCTACCATTAATCCCATTTACACTTATCTCTTCATTTGCTCCAAACAAACAACACAAACACAAGCCAAAGTAAGTCGATTCAACTATAACAACAATTCAACTTCAATAATAGAATTACAAACTACACCACTCCCCAGAAGCAGCGCCATTTTGATTAACGTTTCAAGCACACCTCATCCAATTCTAGGTGTAAATGATGGTTAGTCAGTATAAAACACAACGAAGAGTTGGGGTCGAACCCACAGGGAGTGGTACGTGTCTAAAATCCAGTTATGAAGTACAAACATGGTCTAAATGGTTATAGGAATAAAAATTATCGAAAACATACAAATAAATCTAAAGGGGTGACAATGAATGTCAGATGAGGGGTTTGGATTTGCAATGAACAGCTGAAACAACAATGAAAACAGGGGAAAATAACAATATATAGAGGAATTCTTGGGATGTGATCGATTACAGGAAAATTTCACTATATGGGTAACTGAAATTACTAATAAACAACTAGATATCAGTGGGTAGGCTAGGCTATGAGTGATATAGATTTCTCTCGAACAACTACTTCGATTCAAATGATTTCTTTCAAACATCAACAAGCTTAAGCAAATAAGAACAACACACACCTTAATTCATCTACTCTCTCGAGCTAGATAGGTAGAATTGATATTAGGATTTACTCTTTCGAGCTAAACCCATATCAATCTGATAAATACAATCATCAATTCAAATCCTTGATTCTAAAACTTCTTTCTCAAGCAAGCCTAGAATTCTAAGTTCAAATTGCATTTGCAACTACAATTCTTAGATTAAAATATAGCTACAAATTACACCCACCTCAATTAAGCATTAAAAGCAGTAAATAACAATACGCATAAGCTAATTCAACCCATAATCACATGATCACACCCCAAGAATTGTGGTTTTAGCTAAACATCATAAAAAGGTAAAAACAATTACCAACTCGATTAGCCATCAGCTGGGTAATAGTCTCCAAGCCTTTACAATGTTTTATAAGGTTTAAATTCAAAGACCCACTTCCAACTCCTTGCTATTCTACAATTAGAATTCAAAAACTGAGAGAAAACTCTAAGTCTAGAATGGGAACTATAATATCTGCGAGAGAATTCCTCAAAATTCCATTAAAATCCAATTTATAGTTTCCCAAAATTTAGCATGAAAGTCCACTCAGCGGATTAAGTCGCGCCTCACCGAGTGGGTCGGTGATCCACCGATTGTCCTCTTTCATAGCCATTTTGCATTGTCCTTCAGCATCTCAGGTCCTGTAATTTTTGGCGATCCAATTTGTTGTCACGGAACCAATCGGTGATCCACCGACTGCCCATATCTTTCGCCAACTTGATTCTTCCCCAGGGCTGACATGTTGGGCTGTTTGGCGAGCTAAAGAGCTACTCGGTGGTGCACCGAGTGGTCTTTGCGATCTCTAGGATTGCTTTTTCTTCACTTCTTCAGCTCTTTAGTTATTTTTGTTCGGTTATGTCCTTGCCTTGATCTTTAGCCTTCATAGCTGTAAATCAACACTTTAACATCAGTTTAGAGCATAAAATAGGTATTTGAGGACACTTATACTATCAAAATAAATCCCTAAATGAATCCAAATCTCTGACTCATCAGAGTCTTGACACCGTTAATAAGGGTGTCGTTGACCAACTTATTTGGGGTGGAATCATGAGACAACCATTTGTAATAGCATCGACTTTGCTGGATGAGATGACGAAGATTAATCATGCATGGTATACAAGGGAAGATCAAGTGTCTCCCTTTAACCTCGGGCTTACCAAAGAAGAAATGGAAAAGAACCAAGAACGTGATCAGAATATGGCCAAGATAATGACCCAAATTAACTTGTTCACGAAACATGTCATGAGAAAGTGGTTTAACTAAGTAATTGGGTTGCTTTGTATTGTTAAGCTTGTCAAGGTTCAGAAGAACTTGCTTGAAACATTATAGTTGATTGGGAAATGGTTATCGTAATTACAACCTATCCTACCAATTGAGATTCAACAACTTAAAGCAATTAATAATTACCCATTAAGCAAAATTAGTATTCGATTGCTCAAACTCGTAAGGTCTTCTCTCTAATCATTCAAATCGAGTGTTAATTGTTTCTTAGAAATTGGTTACTAAATCCCCCCCCCCCTCTTTGTGACATTGATAATTAAAACTTCTCGATTTATTTTGTGGTCTGTAACCTTTTACTTCTACAAAATGTTAGAACACCTTTACACTTCGTACTTGACTTCTTTACCGTATCACTCCTTGTGGGTTCTACCCCAACTCATTGTTGGGTTTATACTTGCTAGTGACCACCTACACTTTGAATTAGAAGAAGTGTAGTTGAGCGTTATCAGAGGTCAAATTTCAATTGTTTGAAGCTTGTAAATGCTTCAACTCAAATTTTGACTATACCATGGAGGTCAGATGTGTTTGTGGTTTATTATGATTCTTCAAGAATGGGACTGGGCTATGTGCTCATGCCACATTATAAGGTGGAACCTTATTTTTTGAAGCAGCTCAAAATTCATTAGATGAATTACTCGACTCATGATCTTTTGTTAGTAGCATTAGTGTTTGCATTAATGATTTCGAGGCACTATCTTTTAAGTGTTCATATGGACATCTTTACAGACCATAAAAGTCTTTAGTTTGTGTTTAATCAGATAGACTTAAATCTTTTACATAGTAAATGACTCGAGTTATTGAAAGATTATGACATACGTGCCTTATACCATCAGGGTAAAGTCAATGTAGTGGAACAGGCTCTTAATAGATTATGAACAATAGTTTTACCCACATTGATGATGAGAAGAAGAAGTTTGTTAGTGATGTTAAGAGGCTTACTCGTAGGAGAGTTTTCCTTGTTGATTCAGCAAATGTTAGAGTCATTATTCAGAATGGATCGAATCATCTCTAGTGATAGAGGTTAAAGCGAAGTAGGATGATTATCAAACATTGGTTGGACTGAAGGAAGTAGTCAGTAAAAAAGACTATAGAGGCTTTCTCTAAAGTTGGAGATGGTGTGCTTCGTTTCCGGTATAGTTTGTGTGTTCCAAATGTTGATGGGTTTAGGAAGCAAATTCTAGTAAAAATTCATAGTTCACGATAATCTATTGACCCCAGAGCTACTAAGAGGTACCATGACCTACGGTAAGTCTATTGATGGACTAGTATAAAAAGGAAATTGCGGAATTTGTGGCTAAGTATCCAAATTTCCAACAATTTAAGGCTGAACATTAGAATCCAAGACATGTTACTCATGATATCAGTATTCCTGTGTTCAAGTTGGAGGATTTAAATATGGATTTAATCACAAGTTTGCCTCGCACGCATTGACAACATGATTCTATATGGGTGGTAGTAGACTAGATGAGTATGTCCCTTATTTCATGTCAGTTAAGACTTCTTATGTAAAGGATTGTGCTAGACTTTACATCCAAGAGTTGGTGAAACTGCATGGTCTTCCATTACCCATCATATACAATATAGGTACTCAGTTCACATCTTAATTTTCTAGATTAATTTAGAAAGGTCTTGGTACTTAGGTTAAGGTTAGCACAAGTTTTCACCCGTGGATAGATGGTCAGAAGGAATGAACTCTTCAAACTTTGGACATGTTTAGAGCTTACATGATCAACTTTGAAGGTAAATGAGATTATCACTTGTCTTTTATTGAATTTTGTTAGAATTACAATTACCACTCCAGTATAGAAATTGCTCAATTTGAGGTGCTTTATAGTATGAGGTGTAGATCTCTGATATGGTGGTTTGAGGTTGGTGAGGTAGAATTGATAGGGCCTGAATCAGTTCATGAGGTTATGGAAAAAGTTTAGCTTATTAGAGATAGGTTGAAAATAGCTCAAAGTAGGCAGAAGTCATATGCAAATGTGAGGAGAAGAGAGCTTGAGTTTTTTTTATTGATGATTGGGTATATCTTATAATTTCACCGATAAAAAGGGTGATGTGTTTTTGTATAAAAGGGAAACTCACTCCCCATTATGTGGGTCTTTATAGGATTTTGAGGCATTTTCGTGATATGGCATATGGGTTGGACTTACCTGCAAAGCTAGCCCTAGTCCATCTGTGTTTCATGTATCTTTATTGAAGAATTACATTGGTTATCAAACTTTGGTTATACCTTTAGAGATTGTTGGTTTAGAATAATCTCTTTTACAAAGAGGTCCTAGTCAAAAAATTTAACCGACACATAATTTAAGGAATAAAGATGTTTCTTTAGTGAAAGTTCTGTGGAGCAATTAGTTAGTTGAGGGAGCTACTTTGGAAATAGAAGCAGACATGATAGCCAAGTACCCCCACCTCTTTCGTTCCAATCGGTTCCAGCATGAGGTTTTAGCTCCTCCATATCAGTGTATTCAGATTCATGCCTTTTAATTATTCCAATGTCTTAGTATGCTTGTATGTTATAAAAATAAATACAGTGTGTGTTTCCTAATTCGGAGTTACTCAGTCCGCTATTTTTCAGTATTCAACTTTGATTATAGCTCTTTTCCTTCTCATTCCATCTTATTTAGACTACATCCGAGGATGAATTTTCCTATGGGAGAGATATTGTAACACATCACAAAATCTTATGCTAAAATAATGAACCATTATTCATAAACATATTAGCTTGGACCAGGTGATGTTGTACTTGCTAATGTGAGCTAAGGTCTATTCCTATGTGTAGGAAGTAAATCAGATGTGGTTTAGGGTCATAAGAGACGTCTAGCATTAAGTCGAGTTTAGAGCTTTCCTATCAGCTAATTTTTTGCACGAGTTTATGAAAGGAACAACTTAAAAATCCATATATCTTCGAATATAAAGAGTAAGGTGTCCCATGACTATAAAATAAAAGTTCTACGAGCCTTCTTTCCAATGCCGCCAAGTTTGTGTCAATCAGAGTTGGGAGTCGAAAATATGGTTGTTTCACTGGAAAATCTTCGAATTGGAAAATTTAGCGATGACACCTGTCCATTTGGTGAATCACCGAGTAGTTTTATATATCACCAAATTGTACCAAAAAAAATTAAAATTTATTCATTTTGTCAATCTAAAGCCTTTTATTAGTGATGGGACCTCTAGTTCACCAATTTGGATGATAGTAATCATTAAAAGGTCATTTACTTTAATTTTCTAGGTCTTCTTACATTCCAAGACGGATATTCTTGACCTTTAATCCTCAATTAAATTTCCTAAGTCTATCTTATATCCAAATAACCTCTGATCTATTCAAGCCCAACACTCACAAACTTAAATTCAGTACGATTTAAATTTTCTCAAGAATGAAACTAGGTTCTTTAACTTCAAGCTTCAATTCAGGTTTTCTATCAAATGTATTCATTCCAGGTATGTGGGAATTCATCAATAGGTATACTCTCATCCATTGAGTCCCAGGCAAACCCTATACTTTTAGTTGATGGAATTATATGAAATTCTAGGGTTCTTACGATTAGCATGAATTTTGAAGTAATTATGTTCCTCTTCTTTATCAACCTATAAGAATATGTTTTTCCCATAATTTTTAGTATGCATGTTAAGCAACACTATTATGAACCCTTCAAACACAATATGTTTTGAATCTTCATGATTCAGTCATCATGTAAAACTTTTCATGATCAGTTCATATTCAGTATTTTTCAGTATTTATGCATGAGATGCTTTCAGATAAAGTGTCTACCATTTCAGTACCATGCATTTAGTTCATGAGATACTCACTATTATCAAATTATCATTACAATATAGTTATCTACCTAAATTCAGTTGGGAGAGTTACTTACCACCATGCGGACTTTAGGGATGAAGGTTCACCGTCTGTGTTTGTTGAGACCTTTAGTAGTAATTCCTGAATCTCTAAATTGCGCAACTGTAGGTCTCTGTTGTCCTTGTGGCGCACATTAGCAACTTAATGGTTCCATGTCAAATCAAATCAGATCAGCCTTTATATCATGGAAAGGCATATTGTGCCCTTTTATGGGGGATTATGAATCGAAGTCCATGTCTAGAGATCACATGGTTATATGTCAGTTTTAGTATCTCCCACATTGCAGTCTAGTATATTAGTCATTACATGACCATGTGTTGAATTTATAACACTTTAGTATTTACAACTTAGCATCTTAGAGTTATCATGTTTATTTATAATCCTTATTAAGCATGTATTATATACTCTATATATTCAATGTATTGACCACATACTTTCTTCCTTTATTATTTGATAATACAGGTTTAGACGTTCAACACTCAGTCTATGGTTAGTATGACTCCAAATCATCTTAGTAGTACTTTTGGTGAGTCGTCATCTTTCAATGACATCCTTTACATTTCATTCAGTATTGTTACTTTAGTTTTAGTCAATTAGAGTTAGCTAGGGGGTTTTCCTAGCAACTCATTTTAGTAGAGGCTTTTAGACAGTCAGATTAGTTTTACCTTGTTTTTATCCAGATACTTTCTATTTTAGTTGTTTGAGTTAATAATTTTTATTAACTTTAGCTTCTAGATTAGTATTTCAGATATTGTTTTTATGCTTCTTAATGTCATGCAACACCATGGGTTAGCTTGGAGTCACTTGTGGCCCTAAGCACCACGTTATAGCTAAGAGGTAGCCTTGGGTCATGACAATAACAATGTCTATATCAGTCTAGGGGGAGGCCAGGTTGACCAGTATGGAACACATATGTGAATCTTCACACAATAGTGATGAAATCAACGATAGGACTCTCCATAATAACATCCCTCACACAAGCCATATAATTAGTATTTCACATAGTTGGATACCAATGATAAACACTCAACTATGTCCTATATTTCTGGGCATATGCGGTCGTATGAACAATAATTACCCAACTTATGAGGTCAAAGTCGAACCACAAGAATTGGCAGATGAGACTCTTCTTCTATTAATTCCATTATCCAAAACAAATTAGCAATTTGAGTTCTATACAAACACACACACACATATATGTATATATATATTGAGAGAGAGAGAGAGAGTTTTTAAGTAACAGTGACAATGTCATCAATATTTAAGTAACAAAATAGGGAATCAACATAAATAAGGTGTACTTAGTTTTGAAAGGACTACAAGGGTGGGCATATAGAGAGATTGAGATTTCAACTCGAATAGGTAAATATTAACCGAAACATTATTGATTGATACATTGATAGCACTTGGTCTAGGCTACACTTTGGTATTCTTCTGAACTATCAACCATAAGTTACTTGGATTCTCCAAAACTCCAAGACCCTTTCAAACAAAACACCAAACATTGCTTTAGTAGATAGACTATCCCTATCTCATATCATTAAATGTAAAATCAGTCAGTATCTTATCCTTGTTTCAAACCTATAGAATAATTTCATCAAGTCCTAACTATTGTGACTTACTCAACTCCATTTTGCTTTCTCAAGCCAAAGCAGTGTTAGAGAGATCAATCAATGTTTGTGACCACTTATTTTATATTAAAACATCAAGATAACAGTAGATCCATGCAATACAATCAATATTAGAGTCGACTCATCAATATATGTTTGGGGTTTTACATACGCACACCTTTATTTAACGGTCTAGATACTCATAAAAGATGAATTGTAGACAATAACCATGTAAAAAATCTCATTTGCAATCTATATTGATGAGAAAAACTTAATTCCAAGCTTCGATTGACAAAAATCTGAGGTTTCTTCCTCTACAATCTTGAGAGTTATTCACTGTGACTCTTTCAATATTTGCAACAGTACTAATTTCTCCTTACTCTACCTAATTGGGAAGAATATCATTGTACATAATTTCACAAATCCGTATTTTATCCTTGGAACATTCCAAAAGAAGCATTATTTTCCATAATTGAATTTTTCCCTTCAGGTTGTGTCCTTCAAACTTGCAATGGACTGCCACGCCGATCTGAAATGGTTGAGTGTCAGTCACCTCCTATTAGAGTTGAAACTCGTATTGTTATGCACACACCCCTACTCTTTTCCAAACTTAGTAAATGTTATTTGTGTTGATTTCTTGTTTTATTGCTTTATATTTTTCTATCTTAGTTTTTAGCGAAAACCCCTATTTTCATATATACATACTTATTAAGAATTCAAATTTTAGTTGCTTTTGAATTGTGAAATCAATTAATTGTGATCACATCTCCCAATACTTATGGTTTGACCACGACCTCTAAAGTTAAATAATTTATTGCATACGTCGCCTATGACTGAAAAATGTGATATTGTTGAGCAATTATTAAAAATGACGCTATTGTTGGGGATTGATTAAAAAATGTATTTTGTTGATTTCTAGATTCAAACTTGTGAGAATTTCGTTTTTTATTTGTTTTTGTTTTGTTTCATTCCAAAGCATGAAAAGATTGACCAAGCGGGTGATGAAGAAAGTGTTGATGGCGCATGCTTTGAAAATTAATTTTCCGCTGAGCAAGCACCATGGTATTGGGTGTAGCTAGAGAAATTCATCTACAATCGCAGGTAGAGAATGTTGTGTTTCAAGTTACTAGTCCAATGCTTCATCTACTACAAATGAAGGGGCCATTAGGAGGAAAAGCGGTGGAAGAGGCAAATCAACACTTCAGAAATTATGTGGAAGTTAGTATCTGCTTAAAGATACAAAACCCGAGCAATGAATCTATCTAGCTGAGATTGTTTCCTTTCTCATTGACCGGAGAATTTGCCACATGGCCTGGCGAATTACTCTGAGGGCCAATTCACACTTGGGACATGTTAAAGACTGCATTCTGCAAGAGATTTTATCCACCCAATAAGATGTTGAAATTGAGGTATTATATAAATAGCTTAACAAAAATTTCACGAGAAGACGATAATCATGAAATATGGTTGAGGTTTAAGAAGAAGGTAACAAATTGTTAAACCTTGTGTCATCCGATCAAGGTTTACTCTAAATTTTCTATTCCACATTGGATAAGGCGAATCAAAGAGTATTAAATAACTTAGTTGGATGTTCCTTCACTAACCTTACCTACCCTCAAGCTATCATTTGTCTTAATTGAATGACAAAAATCAATATGACATGGAATACTTGAGATACACCATAAGGCAATAGTGTTGTTTCCTTAACAATGACAAATGAGATAGCAAAGAAATAGGAGGAATGATATGAACAAATGGCTAGATGATGACAAATATTGACCTCCTAATTAACAAAACACATGATAAGTTCCAGAACTAAAAGTATAATAGACATTGGAGTAGAAAGTACACATTTGCGTGAAGATGAGGTTGCTTATGCCTCATTTGATGAGGATATTAGATTTTTGGTGTATCAAGGATTGGGTTCTCATCCAGGATACCACATGACCAACCAAGGTCCTTATCATCCTTGGGTAGAAAATATAGGTTTGAGAGATCGAGATTGTCAATGGAGAGACTGTGAGAAAAATTGCATGATCAAGATAGAGTTGCAGGAAATGATAAGTACAACCATCGGAGTTCAAATCCATATGTACTTCCCCAAAAATCATATGCTTCTCAAAACCAAGCAAATATGGCTGACCTTACTGGTTCTAAAATTGAAGAGATTTTTATTTGAGTGCTAAAAAGAATTGAATCTATGGACAATAGGGTCAAGGAACTCATGAGAGATGTTTTGAATTTCACCCAAACCATTAGCTCTCACTATATTGCAACTAAGCATCCAAAGGCCCAAATTACCCATTTGTTGGCTCCAATAAATTCAAGCGCCAAAGCACACACCCAATTGACACTCTGCCACACCAGAGAATGATGGCCATATAATGGAAATAGTCACAATGAGGGGAAAAGTGCTTGAAGGTGCTAAGGTAATGCCAAAGGAAATTGCTAACAAAAATGTTGATTATGAGGTAGAGCCTAGTGCGCCCGTCTGCGTTGTGATTGATGTAAAATTATCAATGGATGATGATGTAAATATCGAAAAGGGGGTTTATCCTCTTAAATTTATGGTTCGATTTGAGGAAGAAACGGGGGATAAATCTACTAAAGGTAATGAGCTTAAGTGTCCCCCTCCTTAACCTCAAAGTATGATAAATAGGAAATAGAACAAACACTTCAAAAATTTGTAGATCTGCTCAAAAAGATTATCCCTGAATATTCTATTAATTGAGGCTCTATTGGAAAAGTTGAGGTACTCAAAATTTATGAAGGAGATTCTACAAAAGAAGAGGGTGATTAATGTGAGCACAATTGAAATATGTCATCATTGCAACATTCTGATAGCAAGCTTATTGTACATAAAGAAACAAGATCCATGAACTTTCACCATTTCATGCACTATTGGGGTGTACAAATTCAATAAAGCCTTATGTGATTTGGGGGGAAAGTATCAATTTGATGCCTTTGCTAATTTTCAAGAAATTAGGTCTGGGAATCCCAAGCCTACTCATATGAGATTGTTGATAGTGGATATATCTATCAAGAAACCGATTGGTCTACTATTTGATGTGCAAATCAAAGTATACAAGTTTATCTTGTCAAGGGATTTGTGGTGATTAATTATGATGTCGATCTGGAGGTCCCTATCATTTTGGGCCGACCCTTGCTAGAGGACGTGCTATTTTTTATGTGGAGCTAGGAGAGCTTCATCTTAGAGTTGGTGATGAATTGGTGAAATTCAAGGTGGGAATAACTACAAAGCCACCTTATGAGTGCAAGGTAGTATCCATGAAGGAATCTATGGATGAGTTGACGCAACATCCAAGAAAAAGGGAAATGCCACCCGATATTAGGTAGTTTTGTCATGCCGCGATGTTCAATCAAGCTCTTTTTGGGATGCAACCCAAATTTTTTATTTATTTCTTTTCACTACAATTTCTATTATTATGGTGTGTTTTTAAGAGTTTAAAAAGATTCCAAGTAATGAAGTTGAAAATTGAGCAAATAGGCCATCGGTGCAAGACATGCAAAACGTCGGTTGAGAAAAATCACTTGAATCTATGCTTGAACGGTGAACCATTGGTTGACCATTGTACAACGCTAATCAAACTGCTGGTATGACTCAGGACACCAGCATGAATTCACAAGTTTTGTGTCATGATCGGCATCTCACCTATTCTGATTGGCATCTCGCCAATTGCGATCGACATCTCAACAATTGTGATTGGTGTGTCGTCAATAATATAAAAGTTAGGTAAATGTCAAAGGTTTTAATTTTTACTCTTTAAGTACTCAAAAAACATAATTTTGACCGCCCTTTTCACGAAACACAAAAAAAAACTAAAACCCTTCACCTCCTTCCTTATACACTCCCCTCAACCCCTATTCCAACATTCGTCCATCTTCTTAACTCTATAATCCCCCCCCCCCAAAACTCCTATAAACTTTTACATTGTTTATATAAACTTCTTACTTCTTTCCATCACTTTAGTTAAACCCTCTCTTAAAGATCCAACCCCCCTCCCCCTTTTGAGTGCTTGAGTTCAAGTTGAAGACACTATTGAAGCTCTTTGTTTTACCTTCCTTGAAATCTGCTACTATCTTTTATATTACTCTATTTCCTTGATTTTAAGCTTTACAAAGTGGAAATGTGGTAAAAAAAATCATGTTTAAGTTTAGTTTTGCTTCAAAAACCCAATTGTTGAACTTTATATTCGTGTTTGAAAAAAAAAGGTTTTTGCACTTAAAATTGCTAGATCTGAAGTAATAATGTTTGATAATGGTGCTTAGCATGTGAGATTTTCCTTAGATTGTTTTAAAAAAAAAGTGAGGTGAAGTTTGAGTAACTCATTATGTTTACATAGTGAATGAAATTTCTCTATGATGAAATGAGTAACATCATTACTAAGGATAAATTGGTCATCATGTGAATTTTTCATCTTTGGGATAAAACTTGTGAGTGAGTAGCATTACCATTGTCGTTGATCTGATTTGAGTGAGTTTGATTATGAGGTGAGGATGAAATTGTGATTGAAAGTTCTTAAATTGTTTAAATTACATGCTTGTGTGCTTGACGATTCTCAATGATAGGTGGTTTGACATCCTTCTTAAGGAAAATCATCAAAAGTTATATGAAATTACCTTGTGAATTATTTGGGAGGTCTTAGTACCTATTAGAAATGATTTTTGAAATGTTAGGTTTAATTTTGTAACACCTCAGCATTCGAAAAAAAGGGAAAGAAGGCCAAAGAGAGCTACTAGTTCAATTTCACGAGACCAGTCTAGAGCCAGTAGGAAGTTCTATGGGTTGAAGACCAATCTCGTAGGAAATGGGAATAATTTTTTTGCAAATCAATCCCTAGTATAAATCATTCTACAATTGACCAGGATGTTCCTTCAAATGGACTACGGATCGTAGGAAGGTCCCGTACAAAGGTTCCAGATCACTTAGTGAAATTTTGAGTTAAAAGTTGAGGTCTACAGATGAGGTCTACGGAGTGTAGGAATGAGTCGTACGATTTGTCAAGAAATTTTCAGTTAAAAGTTGATGGTCCATATAAATGAGTGGTAGAATTTGTCAAGATCTTAGACCCTAGTCACTCGTCCTACGATTGACTAGTACGGTCCGTAGGAATTTCTACGGTCCATAGGTCCTAACCGTATGGTTGACCAACAGTTATTTTAAAGGGTGTTTTGTTCTTTTCCTTCACACCTACTTCCTATACTATGTCATTTTATGTATAAATAATCCCCTATAACTGATTTTAGTCCTATATCTACCCCAAAATTCCCCAAATTTGCTCTCAAGGTTTTCTCTCCAAGGCTTTTAAGAAATTTCTATGGTTCGACCCCAGAGCTCGTGGGCTTTGAGATCAAGGAATGTAGGGAGTTCATCAATGGATTTCATTCACCCATTGAGTCCCAAGGTTTTTCTCCAATTCTCCAATTCAATTCCCTTAAATTGGTTAGGTTTTCATACAATTTCTCATAAGTTCATTTTGTATGGATTTAATTGCTTAATTCTGATCATATTATGATTGTTTTGACTAAATTACATTCGTTCCAATTGATTTCTTGTAAATCCAGGCATTGATTATGATTTTGAGTATGAACCCTAATTTGCATGAATTTATGAAGAAACTAATAAGCTATGAATAAAAAAATTCATGAGCTACTCTATGATGTTTTAGCTTGGCTTAGTAACTTAATTGTGTTTTTCCATGGATATATATGTGTGTGTGTGTGTGTTTATGACTAATTCGTTGGGATTTAACTTAGCACCGAGAGAACGTTGAGGTAGAGGCTCAAATAGGGTAGTCTCTAGTACCAACCTCTAGTTCCAAAGTATGTGCCCCTATATGATTGACATAAATAGCCTAGATAGTGTATCTACATATAGCATATGACATAATACGAAGTTCTACCTTGGCAAGTAGACTCTCCCTATCGATGTGAGAGTTACATCGGATTCCAAGTATAGTTCACATGGTCTATTGTAGGTTAAAGTGAATATCTCAAAAAATGAACTATGCTACTTTCAAATGTTTTATGAATCTTCCTTTATGATTTTATGATGCATTGACCATGTTCGTGGTTATGATTCTCTTTAAAGGTTTTTACTATGTTTAGCTTTGTAATGCACATCATGTTGTTTATTATGTCCCTTATGATCATGTTTTACTTTTTCATTCATATCCCTCATACTAAGTACATTCCATGTACTAATGCATATTTGTACCTACATTGTTTCACCAATGTTGGTCTTGACAATTCCTCTCCCTCCGTTCATGGCTAGTTCATTGTCTTAATGATTTGAATACTTGGTGAGTTCTCATACTCCAAGGACCATGTCACCCTTATTGATTTCTTATGTATTTTATGTTTTCAGATATTGTTCATGGTGTAGGAGTTACGTCTCAACTACTTCTTTAGATGTTGTAGATAGACTTGTCAAGATTGTGTTAGACTTCTGCTTTCAAATGTCAAACTCTTTTATTGATATGAAATGTTTTGCTTTAGTCTATTACTATGTGTATATGTATGTCAAGTGGCTTGTGTAGGGCCTCTTGGGGTCTTATATACCATGTCACATATATGGTGTACTTTAGGTAATGACAAACTTGGTATTCCGAGCACAAGGTTTTAGAAAAAGGTCCTAAAATGTATAACAAGCCGCATTGAGTAGAGTCTTGTTCATGATTGTGAAGCATGCCAAATTTATGAATAGGAAGCTACAAAGCATTTAGGAAACTTCACTAATTTCATTACTCTTAAGTCATTCCATAGAGTCTATCTCTAGAAACATCCTTCTCCTAAATCATGTTCCATCATTTTCAAGATACGGCCCCTCAAATAGCTTATGTGAGAAGGAATGCGGGCAACTTCACTGTGAAACATGAGGTACCTCAAATTCTTGTTGACCGTTTGACGAGCAAGTGACTCATGTCAAATTTTGAGCCGCTTTCCAAATTTTTGCTCAAGCTATGACCTCCCAAGCAAATATAGAGGCTAATGATTCCATGAACCCAAATATGGGTACGCCAGCGACAAGGATAATGGACTTTAGTAGGATGAATCCTCTGGAATTCTATGGTTCTAATATGTATGAGGACTCTCAAGAGTTCAATGATGAGGTTTACAAGATAGTAGGTATTTTGGGATTGTGTATGGATGTCACGACCTAGGGGTACACCCTTGATGTAACATGGCATACAAGACCCCGAAAGGGGCCTCATACAAGCCACTTAGCATATCATAATATAAAGCAATAGAAATGATGCAGATATTTTAAAACTTTTACCATACAATCGAAGTCTTTTTAAAACAACCGGAAGTCTATAACACTTTGTATCAAACCATCTAAACCATAAAAATGTCTTTGGGACGCAGCTCATACAAAATTCTAAAACATAAAAGAAATACATAAAGGAAAGGTGATCACATCCTCGATGCTATGAGGACTCACCAAGTTTTCAACTCCTTGCTCTACTAGAAACCTAGCCACGGGAATGAAATTCAATAGCGACAGACCCTACATTTGATGAGAATGTAGGCAAGAGTATGCGTTAGTACATTTAAAATGTACTAAATATGATAGCTAGAATGACACCATAAGGGCATAACATAAGCGTTAGCCAACATAAGACATAAGCATAAGCATAAGAGATAACAACATGGACATAGGCAAAATCTCCAACATAGACATAGTGTAAGCATAGTCAATATAAGGCATAATCCATAAACATAGGAGATACATCATAATTATAAGCATAGTCCATACATAAATCCTCATAACAAAAGAGAAACTTCATAAGTAACCTTCAAGTTATACTTGTGCAATGCATAGATGAGACCCCATAATCTCACTCATGCAAAGTACCACTTTTAGGCCATCATACCTCTTTATCATCTTTTGATCTCATCCTTAGATTACTTTTCATAGACAATGGAATCTCTCACCTTTAGTCAAACATATCAAGGAAGGCAACTAGGGAAAAAATCCAAACTAAGCATACATCATATAAGAGAAACACTTTCTAGGTAACCTCAAAGCATACTTGTGCAATGCATGGATAAGACCCCATAATCTCACCCACACTAAGTACCACTTTAAGTAATCATATATATTGATCATTTCTTTGATCTCCTATTTAGCTCATCATAAATACACAAGGGGGATCACCTCTAGTCATACATATCATGGAAGGCTTATCAAGCTAAAATCCATACAATTCATTGTTCATGACATAGTACATATTAAGGATCCATAGGTATTCGCCTTCATGTTCATTTTAAGGAAACATAGGTATTTGCCTCCATGTTCATTTTAAGGAATCATAAGTATTCGCCTCCATGTTCATTTTAAGGAATCATAGGTATTCACCTCCATGTTCATTTTAAGGAATCATAGGTATTCGCCTCCATGTTCATTTTAAGGAATCATAGGTATTAGCCTCCATGTTCATTTTAAGGAATCATAGGTATTCACCTCCATGTTCATTTTAAGGAATCATAGGTATTCGCCTCCATTTTAACTTTAAGGCTAATGGGTATTCACCTCTTGCCTTGTTTTAGAAGTCATATATTAAGGGTAGTCACCACACACTTATCATATCATGACATGGGTAATCACCTCATATTTATCTTATTTTAGAAATAAGGGAATTCACCTCACATTCCTCATGCAAAGGTCTTTGGGTAATCACCACAAGACTCATCACATTTCATAGTCCTTGGACTTAGATTCATTTTAGGTGAGCAAGACTTTCAACCTAGAATCATTCTATGTGAGAGAACCTTTCATATCATGTTGTATTCATGCATAAGTGTGTATATGAGAATATCCTTTCAACAACACACCAACATATCATAATCATAGACACTTCACTCTCAAAGTGTTCATAAAGCATTTTCATACATTTCATAAAACATACATAAATCTCATATTTTACCTCCTTGAGGTTCAAGTCTTTTCTTTAACCATCACATCTAGAATTCTAACATTAGACATGGATATCATCATAACTCAAGTGATCCTATCACTTCATACATTCAATCATACATAAGGTAGATTAGGTGGGTAAAGTCCTTCCACAACAATTCTATCTAATAGTCTACCATTATCCTACAAGCTTCCCTCTTAAAGCCTTAACGTTCATAATTCATCATATTAGCTTCACCTTCAAAACCCTAGTAATCAACATTCATGACTACAAGCCTTACTCTCAAAGCTTTACTTCTTACAATCATCACATAGACCTAGATCACAAGATATTCTAATCACATGCTTCATTCTTAAGTGAGTCTAGTCGTATATCATCATAATGGTTCAATATCAAGCCTTACTAGTCATGATCCATCACATATACATTATTCTAATTCAATTCATGTCTACATGATTTTACTCTCAAGAAATTACTACACACATCATCATCCCTAGAAGATCATCTCTAAATACTCATTTTTCCCTCTTTAAGGCATAAACCCACATTACTTCAATTTCATCTATTAAATTAGGGTTAGGCATGGAAAACATGTAATATCATCATAATAACATTATTCACTACTAATTCAATAATAAACAATTAATATCCACTTAATTGGATTCATACTCAACAAAACCCACAATGTTGAAAGGAACCCTAACTTGAATTGGGGATTTCATCTTCACAATTGGGGGATTTCGAAGGGGCTCCATGGATGTAATAATCCATGGATGAATAATCTATCATACTTTGATTATAAAGCCTCACAAAGCTTGCAACAATGGAGACTTGACTTGACCTAGCTTTATTCTCTTCTTCTTCTTCACTTTCTAGAGAGAGGATTTTTGAGA
>JAJOOO010019757.1:0-35331 GCA_029582685.1 Solanum piurae | reverse complement strand
AGTTAGTCTTCCGCTTGGAGTCAGCCAGGATGAGGGTTCGCTTGGGGACCAGCAATGGTCTTCGAGTGCCGGCCACGTCCAGGGTGTAGGCTCGGGGCATGACAGTTCTGTCACGAGCTTCTTTAGTTTGGATGTTTATGCACTCTTTCATTTGATATTGTACGTGTTTAGCTATCATATCATCTTATATAGTCCTTGCCTATACATTTGAGAAGTTATAGTCTCTACTAAGTGCTAAGTTATCGTATGCCCCCATGCGAAATGTCCAAACGTGTTTTAAATGAAGCATATTGTAAGAAGAATTACTTGCTCAACTGTTGTACATCTTAACGAATCATTTATTACTTCTAAGGACTATGCCACACACCTTCGTGGATCACCTGCATATGTTCTTTGTGCTCAAATGAAGTTCACGAGTCATATAAGCTCCTAAGTAGCACAACAAAGTTACATTTTCTTCCTATATTATTGTTTTCTGCTTCAATTAATTTGTCCACATGTCCACATCACTAGTATATAGTCCTAAATCTCAAAAGAGACATGAACATCAAAAGAACAATCTCAAAGATTAAAAAGACAAGGTAAAGTGAATCTATGTAATTATGGGTGGTAGCTTAGGGGTTAAAATACCTAGCATGGGACGATCCTAATTCTTATGCTTATGGGTGGCAGCTCAGGGGTGGTAATACCTAGCATGGGCCGATCACAATATATATAATTATGGGTGGCAGCTCTGGGGTTAAAATACCATCATGGGCTGATCCCAATCAATATTATTATGGGTGGCATCCCAGAGGCTAAAATCCTAGCATGGGTTGATCCCGATTTGTATATTTATGAGGACTGCATCCCAGGGATTAAAATACATAGCATGGGTCATCCTCTCCTACCACTGATCAGCTGGTCATTGTGTCACATGCTACAAAGTCTATAAAGAAAAGATGAGTAAACTTAAAGTCAAGAATGTAATGTACATGATTACCCAATTATAACCAAAGTATGTAATGTACATGATTTCACAAGTATAAGCAAAGGTGAATGTAATGTACATGATTCCTCAAGTATAAGCAGAGGTGAATGTGAGGTATGTGATTGCACAAGTATAATCAAAGGTTGTCTCTTATCCTTATCTATACAGAATAATTTTGCATTTGTACCTGATTTCAATTGAACTATTTTTTTACATATGTTTACTTTATGCCTCACATATTCAGTACATTCTTTTGTACTGATGTCCCTTCTGGGGATGTTGTTTTCATGCCACAGGTACAGGTACTCAAGCTAATAAAATCTCTCAATATAAGCATAAGATACTCAACGACCTTTGGTGAGCTCCACGTTGCTTCAAGGCTTTGCCAAGTCTCTAGTATATTTTGGAGATTATATATTAGTAAAGGGGCATGATGGGGTCCTGTCCCATTATAAGCTAAGTGTTTATCTTTTAGAGGCTTTGTAGACCAATGTCAAAGTGAGGCGTGATTATGTCTTGTTTTCTAGTAATTAAGGCCTCAACGACCAATCAAGTATATCTATTTTGGGCCTATGTATATTGGTATTTTATCAAGGTATTTTATGTATACTCATCAAAGGTTTATAACTTCATTTGTTGCATGTATGATAAGCAAGAGTTATATGTTGGTTCTCTCGGGCCTTTAGGGCATCGGGTGCCTGTCCGTCTCAATAGGACTTAGGGTGTGACACATATGACTTTCTCAATAAATTCCATTACTTATTGCAAATCTTTTCATCTAGACTCAACAAGCTAACTCTTGCGGATGATAAGATGACATAGATCGACCAATAGACGTCACAACATACATTTTTCACAATCACCAAGGTACCAACTCTCTAACAATGTAACTAGTGCCCTCACTTCCAAATAAATCCTTTTTCACACAATAGATATGAATTTCAAGTTTAAGGATTCATTCAATACTCACGCTCAGAAGTGACATCAAGTATAATTTGTACTCAATACATTAGGCTTGCCTGTATTTTCATTGCATAAACTCTCCAATCTAGTCACTAGGATCACTATAGGACTTTCTTAGCTTGTAACGTAGGCTCAAGGTCAAGTAGGGTACATGTGGTTACTTTTTAGTGACTTTTATGCCATCTTTGACATTACATTGGCTTTTTACCTCTTTTCTCAACCAATTATAGACATATTTTTATTTTCTGCTCTTTCCCTTGACTCTCTTCAACACAGATGTGACTTTTGACTTTATCGCTCTTATTTTTCTCTTTCTTCTTATTTTTTTACTTCATATTTCTTAGTTTCTTTCAACACTTTTGTCATTCATCTTTTTACTTCTTTTGACTTCAATCACTTCTTTTTCTTTATTTTCTTTTTTTTTTTTTTTTTCCTTCTACAAAAACTCTTTTCATAGTCTTTTTCTTTTTGTTTCCTTTTTCATAGCCACCCTCGACCTGTGTATTTTGTATGAGTTGAGGTACAAAATATCCGATGTCGGACCAAGGCCAAGATTAAGGTAACTTATTGAATTTGCCACCCTCAACTTAGGCTTTTGTCCTAAGTGAAGGTGTGCATGTCCAAGGAGGGATCGGTGCCAAAATAATCTTTTTATGGAAGGTGAATTAGGTGTATTGAAAGAAGTGGTATTGATTAGGCTCATACATTTGGATCAAAGGGAGAATTTATTTCTTGTGGTTGACTTTTAGGCTTGAGTGGACTTATTTGAACAAAGGCCTGTGATAATTTCGCAACTTCTAGCCTAGATTATCTTAGAAGGACCAATGGGGCAAGTTCTAGATTGGATCATACTGCATGAACATTCAAAATTTTCTCACACACACTTGGCACATTATTTCATTATCAGATTATTGAATTACCCAATTCAAGTTTTATCTTAAGGCATACTATCATACTGGTTCCTGATCATGTCATATAAAGATCCAACACATTAAACTAATTGAGCCTATAGATCAAGAATATTTCAAAATGTTGGACAAGTATCAATTTTATGCTCTTTATGCCATCATGCTTTCATTCTTCTACTTACTTCTACACATACAATCCTAAACATGTTGGTTCAACATGAAAGTAAACAATCCCTTGTGGAAAAAGAACACACGCAAGAAAACCCCAAGAAAGGAGTATGAGTTGGGTTAGTTAGACTTCACCCTATCACTCACAATCCATTTACCCCACTCCCAACAAAATAAGGTGCAATTTCCCTCAATGCAGAAAATAAAAAGAAAAGCATAGGGTGAAGCAAACCTGTGGAGCAAATGCGTCGAAGACCCATCAAGAAGCAAGTGGTTTTCAATTTCCCAGAACCCGCTATATCAACACTAGGGATGCCATTAGTAGCGCCCTCACCAACAATGGGAACACCATTAATAGTGCTACTCGTACAAGAAGGTCCAACATCTATCTCTTAGGCCCACAACTTCATCGTCGCCTCAACAATGATGGACTGCCTCTGGCCACCTCAAACTGCTGGCACTCCTTCTTTCTCAATCGTTGAGTGTCCTCAATATCGAATGTGTGGTCGAAAAGGTGGCGCTTCCCAGCAGCACAGGAAGAATCGAGTGGTGGCATAATGTCGCCAAAGAGGGCAGTCATCACCATCTCATCCTCCTCAGCTGCAGAGGCACCCTCTGGAACAGTCTCGGTCGGGGCTAAAAGAGCATCAACATCAGACCGAAGCTTAGCCAACTCTGTCTGGAAAGTGGTCACATCGACAGTAAGGGAAGGCCTCTCTAGAACCCTTAACTAAAAGGCATTTAGGCGCTTTTGGATCGCCTGGATCTTTCTCTCCATCATCTACTCCATATGAGCCTCAGATTCTTCTACTGATAGCATCATCTAGGGCCTCATGTGTTACAGTAGTGTAGCCATCTGTGTTTTGAGCTTCTCGACTCGGTCCTGAGGAACAATAGTGGAACGTTAGGAAGGAGTGGCTCGGGATGAGCTCTAGGCCTTGCTAGTGGCAATTGAAGGGGGAGTCTATGCATTTGTGGAGGTGGGAGGAATGGAAGTGTCAACAACCTAGATCTTCTCCACATCAACAAAAAGATCGGCACCGAATGACGGTTGATCAATTTATGGCTCCCTTCGCGGTGCGGCTAAGTTGGCAGCATCTCGAATCAGGAAAATGTCCACATTCTCGAATCAAAACCTGGGCGGAATTAACCTCCAATCCTTCCACAAGTGCTGCCAACATTACCGCCCTGTCCCAAGTAACCACATTGTCCGCCTGAGTAGGGGACAATCTGGTATGCATAATAGTCCAAAAGAACTTCGCACTGAAGCTCAGAGTAGACTTCCTATAGGCAAAATCATATTACGCACCCACTCAGTGCACTCCCTCTAATATGTAATGTGACAGGCCATCCACCGAAGCAATGTCTCTCTCTAATCAACTCTCTCTAGAATGACCCACTCTGAATAATGCCCATTCTGTAGTCATACTCTGTTGTATTGATCGGCACAGTATGGGCTGGACCATAAATTAACCAGCGGATAGTGATCTCTGAAATATCAACCGAGGAGTTCCGCACTAGAGTCATCTGAAGTGGAGGCTAAGCTAATGGCTTAGCCCATTTAGAGATCGAGTTATGAACAATAGTGTCGTAGGAAGCATAAAACTCTTAGACCATCTCCTCACTAAATTTCCCCGGACCCCATGCCATCCACTCACACTTGTATCTCTTGAATAACTCCTCAATAATGGGCGTGATGTGGAGGCTACCTGTAAGAACTCGACGCTCCTTAGTAATAATGTTGGCCATCTTCTAGTATTCACTAATAACCTTGGCATCAATATAGATTTGGTACTGTCTCTCAACACACCATCTTTTCGGCTCATTGGAATTGGGAACTAGCTCAGCTCTGGGTGGTATATGCGTATCGAAGGAAGACGAGGAATCAGTCGTAGACTAGGAGCCGGAATGAGACTCAGAGACGGATTGCGACTCATTTGCAGACAAAGCCCCATCCTCAGACTAGGGTAGTGACCTCGTCACTGGATGTAAGTATCTGCCTAGCCCTGTTCCTCGTGGTTCGTGGGAGTAGGGGAGCCTCTAGTGGTCTTCGTGATGTAATCATGATCGCTCTCTTCATCTAACACGCATCAGGAAGGGGGGACTGATTTCAACTTAGACTCTCTTACGTAGGTTGGAGCTTGTTTCGCAGCCATTGTACCTGTGGAAGACTTGTTAGTACTAAATGAACACCATAAAAAAAGATTAAGACTCGGGTGAAAAATAAAAAAAAGTTTAGACTGTAGAAGGAATTATGACCCACGGTGGGTACCTACGGTCTGTCGATGGAACGACGGCCCGACGGCCCGTGGGTCCCCTCCGGAGGTCAAATAACCCATTTTGGGGTCTCAGATAGTGGAACCACGGATGTGCAGAATGGTCTGTCGATCAAACGATGAACTGTAGTCAACACCGTAGTTCCAGATATAACCCCATTTTAGTGTGGAACTGTTCCACGGACCCTGACCTATGGTTTGTAGATTGATCTACGACCCGTGGATCGAAGTCGTTGATCAGTGTTGTGGCAAGTATTATACATTGAAATTTTAGTCAACCCACAAATTCAACAATAAATCAATCACACTAAGTCTGAACATGCATTTCAACATATTTTTTGATAGTTCATCATCCTTATGGTTTCGATTACGCAGTGTTCAACTTGCAACACAATGAAAACACCGAAACCCTAAGTTAAAACCCTTGATTAGACCTAGTGACCCATTTATTTAATTTAGATTCATTACACATTCACGGACTGTCATTCCAAGGGTGTTTCTAAACAAAAATTCAACATTTTAACAAGTTTTTTAACAACCCTAGGTCAAGTTCATCGTTTTGACTTCAATTGAACTAGTGAAATGTTCAATGTTTGGGAGAAATCATTTAAGCAATGATGGTGAGTGTGTGATCAAGTACCAAAAGCTCCTAGAACAACATAGACACTGGACCCGGACCGCGGAAGCTTTGGGGAAGAAAATTGGAAGTGGGGAAGAAGACTGTGAATATGGCAATGGAGGAGGGATTTGGTCTAGGAAATGAGATGTGATTTGGGATTTATATGGCATTTTTAATAGGAGATAATGGGAAAATGGAAGGTTAAAATGGTTTAGGGGGGGGGGGGTTTGAAGTGGGGAATAAATTTAAAATGAAGGATTTATTTATATGGGGTTCGGGTCTGGTCAGGCAGAAACCCTAACTTGGACCCACAATACCCCATCGACGGTTTGTGGGTCAACCTACGGTCCGTCGATGGGGTCTGTAGGTCACTATGACACTTCAAAAAAACTAGAAACTTACCTGGGATCTACGGATTCCATCCACGATCCGTGGATTGATCGACGGACCTTCAATGAGACCTGTAGATCACTGCAACAACTTATTTCCTGCAGATTTTTCCTGTTCATCCCTACACACTCAACAACCATTAGGCCTTTATTTTTACATTTTCTGGACACTTTTTAGACATGGACCCTATTCTACCTATAATAAACACCTATCTAAAAAAATCTAAAATTGTAAGAAAACTCCTATATCGAAAAGAAAATCCTATAGTTGGATAGATTGTACATCTTGGGTTGCCTCCCAAGCAGTGCTTGATTTAACGTCATGGCATGACGCAAACACCTTGACTACTCAGTCTTCATCAAGGTAATAAGCTTCTATCGCTTCATGCACACTCTTAGATTTTCCCAAGTAGACTTTTATCCTCTTTTAATTCACCTTGAACCTAGTCCCCTCCTTGTTCTCGAGCTCAACCGCTCCATGTCGAAATACTTGAGTTACTCTGAATGGCCTGGTCCACTTGGACTTAAGCTTGGCAGGAAACAAGCATAACCTTGAGTTGAATAAGAGCACCAAATCATCGGCAACAAATTCACACTTTTCAATCTTCTGATCATGGTACTTCTTCATCTTCTCCTTGTACAAGGCTGAACTTTCATATGCTTTTAGGCAAACTTCATCAAACACGATTCCAAATAGAAAAACTTCAATCATTTTCATTCATGTTATTCAGTCTTTGACTCGATGTGGCGCCCCATTCTAAATTCAACTTCTTTAGTGCCCAAATTGCTTTATGCTCTAGCTCTACAGGGAAATGACATGACTTCCCATATACAAGTTGGTAGGGGGACATACCTATGGAACTCATGAATGTGGTGTGATAGGCTCATATAACATCATCAAGACATCTTGACCAATCAATTAATTTGGTGTTAACAGTTTTTCCAAGGATTTGCTTTATCTCTCTATTCGACACCTCAACTTGCCAACTAGACTACAGATGATAAGGAGTGACTACATTGTGAAGAATACCATATTTCTCTAGCAACGCCTTAAACAACTTATTACAAAAGTGAGAACCTCCATCGCTGATAATTTCCCTAGGTGTACCAAATCTTGGGAGATATTCTTCTTCAAGAATGCAGTGACACTTTTTCCCTCATTGTTTGAAAGCGCAATTGCCTCCACCCATTTCGATACATAGTCAACCGCAACAAGAATATACTTCATCCCATGCGAACTCACAAACAAACCCATGAAGTCAAGACCCCATAAATTAAATAGTTCAATCACCAATATCGGGTTTATAGGTAGTTCTTGCTTCTTTGAAATTCCTCCTTCTCGTTTGCAACGATCGCAAGACTTGTCAAAATCATGAGCATCTTGGTGGATGGTAGGCCAGTAATACCAATGCTTGAAGATTTTATGAGCAGTCTGAATACCACTATTGTGCCCACCAACAACGATGAATGACACTTCTCCAGTATACTCATTATCTCAACCTCAAGTACATAGCAATGAATAATCACATCAGCACAGACACGAAACAAATAAGGCTCATCCTAAAAGAACTTCTTCACATCAGACATAAACTTTTTCCTTTGGTGAAATGACAAATCTGATGGAACCAAACTGATTGCCAAGTAGTTCGCGAAATCTGTAAACCAAGGGATAAGGTCATAAGAAGCAGCGAGTACCTGTTCATCGGAGAACGCATCATTAGTCTCAACCTCATCCCCTAATTTGAGCATAGCTTCCTCCTCCAATCTGGACAAATGGTCGGCCACTTGATTTTCTGTTCCCTTTCTATCTTTAATCTCAAAATCGCACTCTTGTCGCAGCAATACCTATCTAAACAACCTTGGTTTTGCATCCTTTATAGCCATCAAATACATCAATCCAAATGGTCAGTGTGTACTATGACCTTAGTACTAAGCAAGTAGGATCAGAATTTCTCGAATATAAAAACTACATCAAGGAGTTCTTGTTCAGTCACAGTATAGTTATTTTGAGCCATATTCAGAGCTTTGCTGGCATAGTAAATTGAATGAAGAATCTTCTCTCGCCTCTATCCCAATACCACAGAAAGATCCACCCCACTCGCATCACACATCACTATAAATAGTTGCCCCCTATCCGGTGAAATAATGATAGGTGCAGAGACTAACTTTGCTTTCAATTCTCAAATGCTCTCAGACAAGCATCATCAAAATCAAACTTATACTCCTTTTCAAGTAGCTTGAACAAAGGGTGTTCAATTTTCGAGAAATCTTTTATGAACCTTTGGTAGAAACCTGCATGCCAAAGTAAACTCCGAACAACTTTGGCAGATATGGGTGGTGGAAGTTTTTCTATTACCTCAACTTTTTCTCTATCAACCTCAATAACTTTCTACGAAATCCGATGACCCAGAACTATCCCCTCTTTGACCATGAAGTGGCACTTTTTCCTATTGAGCACAATATTGCACTCTTCACATCGTTTTAGTACCTCGGCTAGATGCATCAAACAACCATCATATAAGTCACCTACCATAGAGAAATCATACATAAATACCTCAATCGTGTCCTCTACCATATTTGAAAATAATGACATCATACATTGCTGAAGGGTCGTTGGAGCATTACACAACCCAAACGACATCCTTTCGAAGGAGAAAGTCCCATAAGGACAAGTGAAAGTGGTTTTCTCTTGTCCTTCTGGAGCTATGGAGATTTGATTGTACCCCGAATACCCATCTAGAAAATAATACCAACCCTTACCAGTGAGACGATCGAACATCTGATCCATGAACGACATTGGGAAGTGGTCATTTTCTTTCCGTGCATTAAGCTTGCGGTAGTCCATACACACTCTCCAACCGGTCACCGGCCTTATCAGAACAAGCTAATTTTTAGCATTAGGAACCATAGTGATCCCTCCTTTATTTGTCACACAGTGAATACAGTAGACCCAACCATTATCGGAAATGGGATATTTGACTCGAACATCTTACAGCTTAATAATCTTTTTTTCACAACCTCTTGCATAGGGGGATTAAATCTCGTTTGGTGCTCAAGACTTGGCTTGTAGTCCGACATAAGTTGAATTATGTAAGAACAAATGTCAGGAGGAATCCCAATAATATCCGCAATAGTCCATCCAATATCCGTTTTAAATCGCTTCAGTACCAATACCAAGCCTCTATTTTCCCTTCACTTAAGTCAGCAGTAATGATCACATGCAGCGTGCTCTCTTTCCTCAAGAATACATACCTCAAGTGAGATAGTAGAGCCTTGAGTTTGAGTTTTGAAGGCTCATCTACAGACGGTTTTGAAGGAGGAGGTGTCGATTCTTCATATATAACTCGAATCTTTTTGGTTTGGAATAGAAATCAAACCTATAAAGTGCGGCAACTAGTTCATCATACTCATCAATACTATCATTGTCAAAATTCATGATCACCGCTGCTAGCGTATCATCACCTAACCTTTCCTCAATAGACACCTCTGATTCTTGCCCCACAATGTGATTCGCCACAACTACCAATTTAAGTTCACTTTCCTATTTCATAGACCTAGAGATATTAAAAGGTACCTCCTCATTGTTTAATCAAAACTTCATTAGCACTCTCTCCCTATGAACCAACACATGCCCAGTAGCAAGAAATGGTCTCCTCTAAGATGATGGGAATCTCAAAATCAACCTCACAATCTAAGATCAAAGTCCACCGAAAAGATAAATGACTCTACTTTCACAAGGACATCATGAAACACTCCAATGGGCCTCTTCACAGTTCTATCAGCCATAAGTAAATGCATCGCAGTCGCTTTCAGAGCCCCTAAACCCAACTTCTTATAAATCGGCAATGGCATCAAATTAATGCTGGAACCCAAATCACACAAAGACTTCGTGAAGTGCAACATCCAAATAGTAAAAGGGATAGTGAAGGCTCTAGGATCCTCTTTCTCCTGCACAAGTGACCTACTAGTAATAGCACTGCAAAGTTGTAACATTTCTTCATCATCAAAACTGACAACCCTCTTTTTGGCCACAAAGTCCTTCATGAATTGTGGATACCCAGACATTTGCTCCAAAACTTCTATCGATGGAACATTAATGGAAAGTAATTTTAACATAGTTATGAACATGAGGAATTTTCCTTCTTTGGTCTTTTTCACCAATCTCTTTGGGAATGGAGCTGGAGGTCTAGGCCTGGGAACAACTTTTTGGGTCACCTCTACTTCCTTATCTTTTTCTAACACTCTTTCAACCTCAAACCGCATAGGAGGATCAATGGTTTGATTACCTCTGCGAGTGGTGACTGGCATACAATGCCCACCATCCTTTAGATTCTTGATGGTGTTGCTAGGAAGTGTGACAGGCTCATGTGGGTTCACAATAGTAGACAACTGACTAAATTGTTGCTCAAGTTTCTTGATCGACACTATATAGGCATTAACTTTTTGACCGATTCCACATAAGTCATTTCGCATATCTTTCAAATTCTCATCAGTTGCATCAAACCTCTTCATCATGCTTTTCATCATATCCTCAACGCGTGACATACTACTACCAGCCTCTCTATTACTAGATTCTCTATTACCGGGTGGAACATAGGGCCCAACTCCCTCATTCATGTTGCGATAGTTGTTCCGGTTGTAGTTGTTATCACGATTGTAGTTCCTATCCCGGACATAGTTTCCCTCTCGATTGTAGTTTCAATAGTTTTGACCTTGGTTTCCTTGACCTTGGCGCCAATTATCCGAGTTGGAACCTTGGTCTTTGGTTCGGAAACCACCCGTCTAATCATTAACCAAAGATGCATCCTTTTCCTAATAACATTCCTCAACTAGTGGTGGTGGAGTTCTAGTTAAGTAGTTTACCGCATTCAGCATTTCTACATTTCCACTTACATGGTTCAATACCAAGCCTAGTTTTGTCCTCATTTGATTCATTTCTTACCGAATGGCATCATTAGCTTGATTTGGTGCAGTTTGGACCGCGAACGTACTCTTTCCAGTATATTCCTTTCTAGTGATTCATGCCTTATTGTTTCGAGAAATATTTTCTAATTTTTCAGCGATATCCTCAAAAGTGCACTCACCATTTGATCCTCCAGCAATAATATCTAGCACAATCTTTCCATTGTAATCCTGCCCTCTATAGAAGTACTCCTTCAGTGACTCATCAATTATGCGGTGATTCAGAACACTTTTGATGAACGTAGTGAACTTATCCCATGAATTGCTTATGGATTCTCCAGGTAGTCCTACAAAAGTATTCAGTTTATCCTTGTCATTTATTTTCTAAGACAACGGAAAATACTTCTCCATGAACACCTTATGCAATTGGTCCCATGTATGAATCGAATTGTATGGAAGCTCAAAAAACCACACTACAGCATCACCAGTCAATGACTGAGGTAAAACTCTCAAACCTATAATATTCATATCCAATTCCAGTCATCCCACACAGCTCATACAAAAACTTTTCAATTTACCCATGTGAACATATGGGTCTTCCGAAGCTAGACCATAATACAACCTTCTTACTGTAAGCATTTGCATAAAACTGTTGGTCACCACAAATGCATGCCCTGGAGGTAGAAGAGCAAGAATAATGAGCCCTTCTGATTCAACCGTATTGTAGTCAACCCTCTAATTATAACAATGCTTTGGTGCTGGCGGATTTTTCAACCTTTCTGCATTTTCGAGTAGATTACCACCATGAACCTGAGAGGGCACATCAACAAACCCAGGAGGCTGCAATTCAACTTCATCTTCATGACCCTCTCTGATTGGATTATTGTGTACTCCTAGATTTGCCATTTTTCACAGTCTTTCTTAGTTCAGGATCATAGGGGATCAAGGGTTTGCCTTGACACCGTGTACTTGGCATACACTAGAGATGGAACCCATAGAAAACAAAAACAAGACAATAACGTAACTTGACTAAAATTCAATAATGTAGTTAACCTTAATCTAAAAGTCGTATTCCTTGGCAGCGGCGCCAAAATTTGATACGCTCAAATTACATCTCCCTAAAGAAGTATAAGAGATCGTTGTCAAATAAAGAACCCAACTTGTAGGTTGGGGTCGATCCCACGAGGAATATGATTTAGACTTAAACTTAACTCACTATTATCTTTGTTTAGTCAAACTATTTTCGAGAAAAGTAAGAAGGGGAGATTTCGTAATTAACAGAAGTAACAAGTAAACAAAATTCAGACTTTGGTTTATCAATATGATAAGGAAACTAGGGTACGTGTGTTCCCCACAAGCTCTTAATCTAATAATCCTAATAATAGTAATCATTTCCTAGAAGTAGGGAATTTCACCACGCAACTTGGTCCGTCTACGGGTGTATGCTTTCCTAACCCTTACCTTTACCCCAAATTAGTCATCATATCAATGTAGTTAAGTTTTAACCCTCACTTCAATTGAAATTAGACTATTAAATAGCATCCACTAAATATCTGTTGTTTAATCCTTTTCTCATTCATTACCTCCTTGGTTCGGCAAGTAGGAACGAGGTGAGTTCTAACGTGTGCACCCGTTAAAAAGACTTCTAAATGAAAGGATTAACTATTCAAGAATTACTTAATTATTATTCATACTTTGTTAATTGCTCATGGTTCCCCCAACCCTAGTTGTGGATTTAGCTACTCATGCTTGAGAGTTGAAAATTCTTAATTAGGTTAGAAGAATCATGAATTTACGGTTAGAATAGATGAAACCCAAAATATTGAATTGAATTTCAAAGTGAAAATTGTGAAAACAATTTTCAAAAATTAAATTTCTAAGAGTTTGCAAAATAATTCCCAAAACACCAGAACTAGAAGTATAAGATAATGTCTAAGCCCCAGTTTGCAAAATAATTCCCAAAACACCAGAACTAGAAGTATAAGATAATGTCTAAGCCCCAAAAATGAGGATTAAAACTCCTATTTATAGAAAATAAATCTCAAACTAAAATGGAAACAAAATAAGGAAATAAACTACTCAGATGTTATTTTTGTTGACACCTCGACCTATGGACCATGGGCCGACCTACGGTCCGTAGGTCACCCTCCGTGGTCCAACACTTGGAACATAAAATCAGGTAATGGAACTTCAATTCTCTGATCCCCCAACGATGGATGTGCAGGACGGCCCGTAGGTCGACCTACGGTCAGTCGATATCTATGTGGTTCAACACTTGGTCAGACTTCCTTGATCTTCCACCTACACATGCCCACCTACAGTCCATGGATTGGACTACGGTCCATCCTATAAGTCTATGGTTTGAGTACTGAAACTCAACCTGCAAAGCAGGACCTACGACTCCTCATGAACGGCCCATCACTGGACCTACGGTCCGTGCTTGACTCCGTTGTTGGCTACTTCTGCAATTTTCAGCATGTATCTTCATCAACTGCATCAAAGCTTATTTCCTGCAAGAATTACACACAACACATTATTTCTAATAACAAAATGTCCCAAAGCACTCACAAACTCTAAGTCAAATGTATAAAAAAAACATAAATTCACGGTATATCACATACCCACCAGGTTTATAGGAGCTAGGTAGGATTTAGTACTTTCCTTCTCTTTGTGTGTTAGTACACTCGTGTGCATACCTATTAGTTGTTCCCTCCTACTTATTTCTGTTAGTATGTTAGATTATCGTATTTCATATTACTTTTGTTTTTCTTGCTCAATCAGCCTACGATGCCTACTGGGTAAACATGTTGTTTTCGTACTCATACTTCACTATGCATCTGTTTTCGTGATGCAGGTCCGAGCACCATCTATCAGCGTTGATTTTGAGCCAGCTGCAGTCATATTAGGAGGTGAGCACATAGCGTCCTCAATTTTCCTGTCTCCTTCTTTATTTATATATTGACTTATCTTTTTCTTGTTGAGACAGTCTTGTTTTTGTGGTCCATTTTTGGGACTTGTACTCATTTTGTTAGTAGCTCTGTACTTCTGACTTTCAGGTTCTAGGAGGGATCTTTTATTTGTATATAGTTTTGTCTTGCTTTCGCCCTTTCATTTGTGATTCTTGTGGTTATTAGTATTGTGTTATTGGGTTTAGTTTTCTACCCTTAATCCCATTACTAGTTGCTCTGGGATACGGGTTGGCTTGCCTACTAGTGGGTTATAGTAGGTGCCATCATGAATCGAAAATTGGGTCGTGGAAATTTGTTTTGATTAAATGTTTACTATTATGCACAATTTTCCCTTTAACAATTACATGTCAACGAAATGATTGTACTTAGATGAATAATTCAAAATTCTCATTTAAAATTTACGAGGAGGGTATTTTATGGAAGAGAGACGTCTAGTGCTCAAAACAACCTAACGGGTCGTTACATATTTCTAGATATTGTAAATTATAAATTATTAATTATTGTGATTTAGAGGATTTTTAACATAATTTTCAAATAAAATATGTTACCCTTTTTGTCCTAATTTATGTGGCACTGATAGATCCTTTTAAATGTCATTTACAGTACTTTTCAGTTAGCAGACCATTTTCAAATAATATATATTACTTACTCTGCCCCAATTTATGTGTTACTAATAGAATTTGGAGAGTCAAACAATTTTCCTTTTCTTTCCTTATCTTCTTCCATTGGCTGCTTGGAGTTTTCCCGAAATCTAATTTATCTAATTTTTAAATTTAATTCAATTAGATTAACTTAATATATCAGAATTAAAATTTATATATTTAAAAATTACTAACAAGTACCATATGTAATTTCCTTCATTTTGCTATTTGGATTATCAAAATTTAATGTTTTTGAATCTGAATTTTTTTAAAAAAAAATTATTCAACTTTAAGTTAAAAATGTTTACATATTTAATAAATATCTTACTATATATTTAAACTTTAAATCAAAATTATTAAATTTTATCAACTTGTAATCAATAAACTAATTTTGTTTCTATATTTGTTCGCCGATTTTGGAATCGTAATAATGTAACACCTTGGTATTCGAATGAGCTAAATTTAGAAAGAACTAATTTGGAAAGAGCCAAATATGAAATTTTACAAGTTATGCTTAAGTTGTGAGTTTTAGGTAATATTCAAACGACCATAATTTAGTCTGTCAAGTTAAGAAAAGTTACCCGAATTAGTGAGGGGTATTTTGGTCTTTTCCTTACCCCATTAGCTTAAAATGAATTATGGTAATATTTTGGGGTCAAATCTTATTTGGTTAAGTTTTCAGAATCCCATATACGCTTAGGGTTTTGAGCGGAGTTCAAGAAGAGGAGAAAATGAGAAAAGTTCAAGGCGTTCGTCAAGATTCAGGAGATTTGTCGAGGGCTTTTGCCAAATCGGGGTATGTATGTTTCCATAGTGATGGGTTCGTTCACCGACACGCCTTTCATGTTTTACATTTTCTAAATTCATCCATATGATTGAGTATATTTGAGTTCTTGATGAATTCTCGATAAGCGTTGTTGAAGTGTTGCTTTCGTTCTTCAATTAGGATAGGTTTGATGAGTTCTTCAGATAAACGTATGAGTTTGAGGTTTTTTTTTTTGAGTAGATTCTCATATACTTGTATTGGGTAATTGAATCTAAGGAAAACTTGAGAAAAAAAAATCTATTCTAGACGAGTTAGGGTCAGAAAATGAGAAGAAAAATTCGTTGGATAGTTCTGGGGGAGGGCAGGGGTGGGCCGCCCCAGATGTGCCAGAGGGGCTGGAGAGGCACCCTAGCAGTGCACCAAAAAAGGACATATGAAGTTCAGGGGCTGGCGTCCCACGCCATCAGTGTGCCAGGGTCGCCTGCCCCCACTCTATTTCCATCGTTTCCTCCATCTATATCCTTTTAAAGTGTACATTTACTTCCTATCGATTCTAGCTACTCTAAACTACATCTAAACATCAAGAGATCATTCATAGCATGAATCAAAAACATTGAATCCATAATTCAAATTAAAGGTAGAATTAAGATTAAATTCTTGACAGTGCTTTCGAGTTTTTTTAGAACTCTTTGACAATCTTTTAAACTTGTTTTAATACTTGAGTACTTCAGTTTGAGGAATAGTAGATTTGATTTTCATTTTTCAAAATGAATATATGGGAACTAAGTATTCCCAATAGTAAATGTTTTTACATTTAAAATGAGGGGAAACAACAATTTTCGAAAGAGTTCATAAGGAGTTTTGAGTACTATATCTTTTAAGAGAAACCTTTTGAGTAATAATCTCAAGGTAGAGGATGTGGATATATTTCTATAAAATATTATGAGCTAAGTTATATTTTGGAAGTAGTATTGAGCACCTATAAGGGGGAAAGTACAAACAACTCACAACCCTCATAAACCATGTAGCCAATATAGGTAGAGAGAGTCATACTTTTTAGATGATTCCTTATTACTTTTTAAGTATAGCTTAGTTGATCCACTTAGTTGAGGAGTTTTATACCCCGGAAAGGTATAGGAAAGTTCTGGAAGCGAGGGTGAGACATTGTATCATCACATAGCTCATAGTGATTGTTGTCGGTTAGAGAATCTCCGAAAAAAAAGTTTATTTTGTATTTTTACATTCAAACCAAGTTATATTGTATTTTCCAATACATTCAGTTGTTATATATTTCTTCAAAGCTTTTCTTTATATCACATTATTCTTATTGCTTTTATATTGAAATGAGTTGAGCTTGAATTAAGTTGATATGAAGTAAGTTGTTTCTTCAGTTCCAGTTCAAACTTATGTCATGGTTTAGATTTCCCCTTACATACTCATACATTCAATGTACCAATACCATTTGTCCTGCATCATTTTATAATGCAAATATAGGTAACCAGGATCATTATCCAGCGCTTCGTTGATCCATACGAGTTCCAGATTTGGTTTGTGAACCTTCTTTATTTCGGAGGATCCCTCTTTTATGTTTTATCATTCCAGTATTGTTATTAGGATGTCGTGGGTCTTGTCCCGACATCTATCTCAGTTATTAGGGGTTTCATAGATAGATAGACAGTAGTTCATGAGTCTTTTGATTTTCAAATGTTAATGTCCTAGACTTGAGTTACCTCTTTTGCTTAGTGAATGTTTTATTTCTAAAATAGTATGAGTTTACTTTTGAGACAGTTGAGTAAAGTTTATATTTAGAGATTATTCTATGTTGAATAAGTCTTCCGCTGAGAGTTGAGCCTGACTAAGGGTTCGCTTGGGGCCAACAATGGTTCTCGAGTGCTGGCCACACCTAGGATAAACACTCGGGGGTGAGACACTTGATATCAGAGCAAAGAGTTCAAAAGTCCTAGGGTGTCTATAAAATCGTATATGTAGAGTCTTATTTACCGGTGTGAAGCGCGCCAAATCTATAATTAGGAGGCTGCGACATTTAGGAACTATCTCACTTCTTTCATACTCTTTTTGTGCGATAGAGTTCAACTCTATAAAGTTTCTTTATAAGTTGTGCTTGCGTATATCTTTCAGATCATGCCTCAACGAAGAGCTATGTAAGGTCATCCTGCTAGGAGGAATGTTGATCCTCAGGATCAAGGGTCCCCAATGCACGTGAAGTGGAACCCCAAGAGAGGTCATGAATGCCGAGTTCCGGGATGCTATCCAGATGTTGAGTCATGTGGTGCCCAACCAAGCAGGTCAGTAGAGAGGGGATAGACAAAATGTGGTTGATATATCCCGAATCCGTGCGATCTTAAGGATGAATCCTCTAGATTTAATCGGTTCAAGTGTCACTAAGGATCCAAAATACTTTGTGGAAGAGTTGGAAAAAGTGTTTGAAGTTATGCATGTTGTTGATGTTGAGCTAGTGGAACTAGTTGCATACCAACTGAAGGGTGTTACTAGAGAATTGTACGATCAATGGAAGAAGAGTAGAGTTGTAGGTGCACCAATTGTGTGCTTGGATATGTTCGAAGGTGCCTTTATGGGGTGTTTCTTTCCCCGTTAGCTAAGAGAGGCCAAGGTAAGGGAATTCCTCACTCTTAAGCAGGAATCCATGAGTATGCATGAGTACAACATCAAGTTCACCCAACTTTCCTGTTATTCTCCAGAGATGGTTGTTGATGTGAGGACTAGGATGAGTTTATTTGTTTCTGGGTTACCTCATCTATCAAGAAAGTAGGGTAAGGTTGCGATGTTGATAGGAGACATAGACATAGCAAGGTTGATGATCCATGTGCAACAGGTTGAGGAAGATAAGTTGAGGGATACATAAGAGTTCCGAAACAAGATAGCTAGCTAAGAAAATAGGAAATGAGTCTGGGCATCAGAAGAGTAATGCCAACCAGTCATCTTTTTAACAAAATCAAAATAGACATCCTCCCTCATCTGCTAGGGCACATGCACCAAGGAACAAAGGTGAATTTAAGAATCAAATTTCACAGAATTGAAAAGCTAAACCTGCACAGTCTCAAGGTAGTGTGGCACAAACAGGTAATGGGAGTCCTGGATGTGATAAATCTGGTAGGAACCACCCAGGAGCATGTCTTGATGGCTCCATTGGTTGCTTTAAGTGTGGTCAGAATGGCCACTTCATGAGAGACTGCCCTAAGAATAGGCAAGGTAATGGCAATGGGGGCAATAGAGCCAAATCCTCTTCAGTGGCTCCGCCAGAGAGAGCTGCACCTAGAGGACCTAATTCAGGGATTGGTGGAGGAGCAAATTAATTGTATGATATCACATGTCGCCAAGAGCAAGATAATTCACCTGATATTGTCACTGGTATGATTAAAGTCTTTACTTATGATGTATATGCATTGCTAGATCCAGGCGCGAGTCTATATTTTGTGACCCCTTATGTTTCTATGAATTTTGATATCCTTCCTGAGCAACTTCTTGTGCCTTCGGTGTTTCTACACCTATTGCTAGTCTATTCAAGCTAAGATAGTTTATCGTGATTGTACCATTTTTGTCAATCACAAGGAGACTATGGATGAGTTAGTCGAGTTAGACATAGTAGATTTTGATGTTATTCTAGGTATGGACTGGCTTTATGTCTTCTATGGCTTAGTTGATTCCAGAACTTGAGTAGTTAAGTTCCAATTTCCTAATGAGCCAGTTATAGAGTGGAGGAGTAGTTCACCAGTGCCTAAGGGTCATTTTCTATCGTACCTTAAGGTGAGAAAGTTATTTTCCAAGAGGTGCATCTATCACTTAGTCCAATTTAATGACTCTAGTGTTGCGACACCACCTATTCAGTTAGTTCTAGTTGTGAGTGAGTTTCCATAGGTCTTTCCATATGATCTTCCTAAAGTCCCTCCTGAGAGAAATAGACTTTGGTATAGATATTCTTCCTGATAATCGTCCTATCTCTATTGCTCCATATAGAATGGTTCCAGCTGGGTTGAAAGAGTTAAAAGTACAGTTTGAAGACCTTCTTGTGAAAGGTTTCATTCGACCAAGTGTCTCACCATGGGGCACTCTAGTCTTATTTGTGAGAAAGAAAGATGGTTCTCTTTGCGTAGATTACCGTCAGTTGAACAAGGTTACTCTTAGGAATAAGTGTCCTCTTCCAAGAATTGATGATATTTGTAGTTAGCTTTATGGTGGGACTTGTTTTTCTAAGATAGACCTCAGATCTAGCTATCATCATTTGAGAGTAAGAGAAAGTGACATCACTAAGGTAGCTTCGAGGACCCGCTATGGTCATTACAGTTTCTAGTTATGTCTTTTGGTTTGACTAATGCTCCTGCAACGTTCATGGACCTTATGATTAGAGTGTTTAAGCCTTATCTTGATATTTTTGTTATCATTTTCATTGATGACATTCTGATTTATTCGAGGAATGAGGAGGATCATGTTAGTCATCTCAGAGTAGTTCATCAAACTCTCAAGGATAGAGAGTTGTATGCTCAATTCTCTAAGTGTTAATTTTTTCTTGAGTCAGTGGCGTTCTTACACCATGTTGTTTCTATTGAAGGGATTCGAGTTGATATTCAGAATATTGAGGCAGTGCAAAACTGGCCTAGACCCACATCCCCAAATAACATTAGGAGTTTCTTGAGATTGGGTGGCTATTATATGGGTTTTTTGAGGGGTTCTCATCTATATTATCCGCATTGACTAAGTTGACTCAGAAAATAATTAAGTTTCAATGGTCTGAAGCTTGTGAGAAAAGCTTTTAGAAATTGAAAACTAGGTTGACTACGACCCTAGTGTTGACCTTACTAGAAGGTACGCAAGGTTTTGTTGTGAATTATGATGCGCCCAAAGTTGGACTAGGGTGTGTATTAATGCAGCATGTCAAGGTTATAACTTATGCCTCCAGACAACTTAAGATTCACGAGAGGAATTACCCAACCCATGATCTAGAGTTGGTTGTTGTACTATTTGCTTTGAAATTACGGCATCACTATCTTTGTGGTATTCATGTTGATGTGTTCATCGATAACAAGAGCCTTCAGTATGTGTTAAGTTAGAAAGAGCTAAATCTAAGACAGAGGAGGTGGTTGGAGTTACTCAAGGATTATGATATGAGTATTCTCTATCAAATAGGTAAGGCTAATGTTGTTTCTGATGCTTTGAACAAATTGTCTATGATTAGTACCACCCATGTTGAGGAAGGCAAGAAAGAATTATCCAAAGATGCGCAAAGACTTGGACCATTGAGAGTCCAGTTAATGGATTCTAATGAAGGAGGGGTGGTAGTGCTGAATGGGGTTGAATTATCATTAGTGTCTGAAGTGAAAGAGAAATAAGATCAAGAGCCTGTTTTGCTTGAATTGAAGGGAAATGTTCATACGCAGAAAGTGACAACTTCTGAACAAGGGGGAGATGGAGTGTTGAGGCATCAAGGTAGATTGTGTGTACCAAAGGTGGATGAACTCCAAGAGAAGATATTGGAGGAAGCTCATAGCTCTAGATGTTCTATCAATCCTAGTTCCACAAGGATGTATCGTGACTCTAAATAAGTCCATAGGTGGAGTAGTATGAAAAGGGGTATTTCAAAGTTTGTTGCTAAGTCACCAGATTTCCAACAAGTCAAGGTGGAGCACCAGAGGCCTTATGGTATGTATTAGAACATAGATTTTCTAGAATGTAAGTGGGAGATGATTAATATGCATTTCATTATTGGTTTATCGCGGTCTCGTAGGCAGCATGATTCAATTTGGGTGATTGTAGACCAAATGGCTAAATCAGCCCATTTCTAACCGGTAAAGACTACCTTTTTATCAGAGAACTATGCAAAGTTATATATTCAAGAGGTAGTCAGACTCATGGAGTTTTGGTGTCCATTATTTCAGATAGAGGTGCGCAATTCACCGCATAATTTTGGAAGTCTTTCAAGAAGGGTTTGGGTTAAAAGGTGAACCTAGTACTGTTTTTCATCCTCAGACTGATGGTCAAGCAGAGTGTGCAATTCAGACTTTAGAAGATATGTTGAGGGCACGTGTGATCGACTTCAAGGGAAATTAGGATGATCACTTACCTCTCATTAAGTTTTCTTACAATATCAGTTATTACTCCAACATCCAAATGGCTCCCTATGAGGCTCTTTATTGGAAAAGAAGTAGATCTCCATTTGATGGTTTGAGGTTGGTGAGGCTGGGTTGATAGGATGAAACTTGGTTCATCAATCTATAGAGAAAGTGAAGACTATTCAGGAAAGGTTGAAAACAACACAAAAACATTAGAAATCCTATACTGATGTTAGGAGAAGAGACTTGGAGTTTGAGGTGGATGATTGGCTTTATTTGAAGATTTCACCCATGAAAGGTTATGAGGTTTTACAATAAGGGGAAGCTCAGTCCTCGGTATATATTGGTCCTTACAGGATATGCAAGAGAATTGGCAATGTAGCCTATAAGTTGGAGCTACCGTCAGAGTTGGCAGTGAGGAATCTGAGATTTGGACTCATTTAGGGCTTTGTTAACGTAGATTTAGTGTCCTCAAATGCTTAATTTGTGCCAATAACTGATGTTAAATACTTGATTTTCATATATATGGATTGAGGAACAAAGCAAGGACACTAACAAGCAAAGAGGAACAAAACAAGTTGAAGGAACGAAGAAGGGTGAGACTGAAGGAAAGAAACAAGTTAGCAATAAAAAAGAGCAATCGGAAGATCGCCGCGTGATTCTGCGAAGCCAAGATACACCGCCCAAAGTTAAAACCCTTTAGGATGCTGAGTACCAAGATAAAAGGGCGATGGAAAAAAATAGAGGGCGGTTCGGCTAGTGGTTTGGCGAGACCGACTTATTTCGTTGTGTGACTCTTTGTAGAACATTTTTGGCGACTATAAATACGTTTGGGATCATTTAGTTTAGTAACACTTATCGTTTTACTCTTAGAACAATCTATTTTTAAGTTTTGAACATTGGGAGACAATTTTCTCTAGTTTTCCTTAGCCTTGAAGGATTGAAGAAATTCACTTTTGAGAAATTGTGAGTGGGTCTTTTGGGATTCTTCAAATTAGAGCATTTTAAGGACGAAATTACTCTTACCCAGTTGATGGATAATTAATTTGGTAACTGTTTTTTACCTTTTTATAATGTCTAGCTAAAACCCCAATTCTTGGTGATGTGATCATGTGATTATGGGTTAATTTAGTTTATGGGTAATGCTAATTATTAGTTTAAAGGCTATTTAGAAGTTAGTTTAATCATTAATTGTGGTTTAATTTAAGAATTATACTTGCGAATGCAGTTTTATGTTTGTGTTCTTGGCTTGCTCGAGAGAGAGGTTTTAGAACTAAAATTTTTGATTGATGGTTTGTGGGTATTGGGTTGACCTAGGTACAACTCGAGAGAGTGAATGGATTAAGGTGTGGGCTGCTCTTATTTTGCATGCTTGTTGATCTTCGAGAGAAATCACTTGATTCGGGGTAAATTGTTCGAGAGTAAGTTTACCTCCACTATAGCCTAGCCTACTCACTAATATCTAGCTATTTTATAATAGTTGCAATTACCCATATGTCTATATTTCACTATAATTGATCACATCCCAAGAACCCGCCTCATTATTGTTAATTTGTATTGTTTGTGACTGTTTGTAGTTGTTAATCAAAACAAAAATCCCCATTTGATACTTGTGTCACCCTTAAATTTGAATGATGTCTTTATTCGATAATTTTTATTCATATGACTAATTTGACCATGTTCACACTGTCCAATCGAATCTGAAACACGTACCGCTCCCTTTGGGATTCGACCCCAACTCATTTAGTTGGGTTGTATACTGATTTAAGATTGTTGACGCTTAGAATTGGATGAATTATCTTTGCTAATGTTATTAATGAAAATGGGGCCGCTGCCGGGGAGTGTTGTTTGAAATTCTTTTGGTGAAGCTTAATTGTGTTCTTTTTAATCATTGTTGAATCTACATACTTTTATTTTTGGTTTGTGTGTTGCTGTTTAAAACAGAGAAAATGAGTGTCAACGGAAGCAATGGTAGCCAAGTGGGTCAACAAGATGACATCGACAATCTCAATAATGTTAATGAATTAAATGTCAATGACCCAAATCTAGTGGGTGGAGTTGGTGCCATTCGCTTGCCTCCTGCTGAAGGAAACAATGTGTTTTACATTACAAGCACCATGTTGTAGCTCTTACAATTGAAAGGGTTGTTTGGTCGGCTGACTCATGAGGATCGCCATGAGCATTTAAGGAATTTTGTTGATGATTGTGGACCGTTCTCCTATAAGAACATATCTCAAGAATCGGTTTAACTAAGGTTATTCCCATTTTGTCTAATGGGAGAAGCGTACAAGTGGTTGGATGAGTTGCCAAAAGATTCTATCACTTCATGGGAAGAGCTCATTACCGCATTTCAAGTGTGATTCTTTCCCCCTTCGAAGATAATGACTCTTCGGTACAACATCCAACGCTTCAAGTGTTTCGAAGGTGAGCAAATCCATGAGACTTGACTAAGATTTAAGAAGTTGGTGCTGCAATGCCCAACTCATGGATTGCCCGAAAATGTTTTATTGCAATACTTTTACACAAGCTTTGATTCGGTGAACGTGGGAGTGGCTGATCAACTTTCTCTGGAAGGTTTAATGCAACAACCTTATGTGATAGCAACTCAGCTCCTTGATGGCATGACCAAGATTAACCGGGCATGGTACACCCATGAAGATCAGGTCTTTCCTTTTACTTAAAAGTTGACTAAGGAATAGATTGAGAAAGATCAAGAGAGAGACCAAAACATGGCGATGATGATGACCCAACTGGATATCTTGGTCATGAACGTCATGGCTACTGGTCCAAGAAGTGTTATTTTTGTCGGTGTTGGTGGTGTAAACCCCGAAGAGGCCAAATTTGAGGCGTTGTACAATGAGGAAGTGAACTTCCTAGACAACTAAGGAGCAAGTGATTGTGCAAACTACCCAAGGTCAGGTGGTAACAAAGGTTGGAATATAGATAAGGGCTGGACAGACCGTGATAGAGAGTGGCGTGATCGGATGCCACCTGGAAGGACAGAGATGGGGAGAATGATAGGTATGTTACTCCCCACAAGCGTCAACAGCCCAATGATTTTGAGGGTGGCCAGACTGAGGATATGCTCTCACGTATTCTCAACAAGGTTGAAGGGTCTGATAATGTTTTGAAGGAAATGACGGAAGACGTATCGACTCTCAATCAGATGGTGACCTCTCATTCCATCTCTATCAAGTAGTTGAAGACCCAAGTAGGTCAAATTTCAAGAACAAAGTTTGAGTGGGTATTTGCGTCGTGCCACGACGTTAATTAAGACGCCGCTTCTTGGGAGGCAACACAAGTTTTTATTGCTTTAATTTTTATTTTGAATAACGAATGTTGATTGTGCAAGTGAAAAAGTGGAATGTGTTCAAAATATGTAGGTCGACTCTAGAAAATGTAAATAAGGAATCTGTAAAACTCGGCGGGCCCATGGACTAGTCGGCGAGCCCGACTTTGTCCGTCGTTTGGACCCCCAAATTTAATTGGAGGTCCTGTAAAAATCGGCGGGGTAAGTAACCACTCGGCGTATCGCCAAGTGGTTCGGTGACGAAAACTAATATCGCCGAAGGGCTGCGAACAGGACAGTTTAAAATGCCAAAGGTTTACAACTTCAAACATTTTCATATTCCCTCGTTTTTAACTTCATATAATCACACCCACACTTTAGATTTTTGATATTCTTGCATTTTCTCGCTTTTTGGTAATTAATCTCCTGTTTGGAGTTGGATTTCGTTAATGCCTCGCTTTACAAATACATACTTTTGCATAAAAGTTGGTTTTCTGAACCCCAAACTCTTAATTAGCGGTTAAATTCAAATGCATTCATATAAATGGTGTTGATGTGCTAGTCTTCTCTGAAATCATGTTTGATATGCTAGTTTGCCTATTTTAGTTTAAATATCGTGCCTTAATTGCTTAAAATGTTGATTACCTGTATTTCGTTCTTTAAAATTGATCGTAAATTTGTGGGTTGTGTTAAATTATTGTTGGGTCTAGTCGTTTGAAGTCTGAGTAACCCCAATTGTGCTAAATGACGTGCTTTACCCAATGATGGAGCGTTTGACGTCATTCTTAAGGGCTAAAGTCATCAAATGAATTTTTTGTCCAAACCCGAGGAAGTTTGAGTACCCCGGTGGCATGGGTCATATATGGGTCTTATCTTAATTGATAATATATGTTTTTTGATTTTGTTTTTGGGGTTGCGGGCTTGAATTTGGTAGCTGGGTTGAAAATTGGCACATTGGGCAGTTTGGCGAGCTGGGTCGCGCTCGCCGAACCACTCGACGGTTCGTCAAAGTTCACCTAAATCGCCATTAATTTCATGATTTGATAGAGTTTGGTTCTGTAAATTTTTGCGAGAACCCTAAGCTCACCGAGTTGACTCAGCGACTCGTCGAAAGTCTCCCTTGATCGCCCTTTCTGTACCCCTAACCCTAAAACATATTGTACCTTTCGGCAGGTTAGTCTGAGTTCGCTGAGTGGTGTCGGCGATTCACCGGAAGACCCTGCATGTTGCCGACCTGTTTATCTTCTGGGAAATTTGCAGGCCAATCCTTTCGGCGAGCCCGATCTGGATCGCCAAAGTGATTCGACTACTCGTCGATCGGTTCGATGAGTCTTTCTGCAACTTTTGTTGAACTATTTCTAACTATTTCTGGTACATTTTTCAATTATGGATTGATTAATAACGTTTCAAAGACACTTCATCCAATTCTAAGCATCAATGGTCGCTAATCAGTATATAACCCAACTAAATGAGTTGTGGTCAAATCCCACAAGGAGCGGTACGGGTTTGAGATTCAATTGGAAAGTATGATCGTGTTCAAATCAGTCATCGGAATACAAATTATTGAATAAAAACATCATGCAAATAAGGGAGTTACACAAATGTCAAATTGGGGTTGTTTGATTTTTATTATCAACTACGAACAGCGGCAATCAATACGAAATAACAATAATGAGATAGGTTCTTGGGATATGATTCGAATACAGGATAATATAGACAAATGGGTAATTGCAACTATTAAAAAATAGCTAGATATTACTGAGTAAACTAGGCTATAGAGGGGATAAATTTTCTCTCGAACAATTTACCCCGAATCAAGTTGATTTTTCTCGAACATCAACAAGCAAGAAAAATAAGAACAACCCACACCTTAGTCCATTCACTCTCTCGAGCTGAACCCATATAAACCCAATACACACTGACCATCAATCAATAAGTTTAGTTTTGAAACCTCTCTCTTGAGCATGCCAAAAACGCAAAGGTAGAATTACATTTACAACTACCATTTTTAAAGTAAACCACAATTAATGATTGAAGTCACTTCTAAATAGCATTTAAACTAACAATTAGCAATACCCATAAAATATATCAGCCCTAATCATATAATCACACCCCAAGAATTGGTGTTTTAGCTCGACATTTTAAAAAGAAAAAAATCATTACCGAATTGAGTTTCCATCAACTGGGTAAGATTGATTTCGTCTTTACAATGTACCAATTCAAAGAATATCAAAGACCCACTTCCAATTTCTCAAAAGTGAAAAACTTCAATTCTTCAAAGCTTAGGAAAAACTAGAAAAAACTTGTCTCTCTCTTTAGAACATCTGCTACAATTTATATATTATGATATTATATATGTTAGATACTAAACTAAATGTTCAAAAATGTATTTATAGTTGTCAAAAATATGCTGCGAAGAGCAACTTGGCGAAGTAAGTCAGGCTTGCCAAACCACTCGGTGAGCCGCCGTTTGGTCACTTTCATCGCCTTTCTGTCTTGGCAGTTAGCATCCTCAAGGTCTGTAACTTTGGGCGATGCAGCACTGCATCGCGAAACTACTTGGTAATTCGTTGACTGCTCTTTTCCATCACCAACTTGATTTCTTCCCTCATGGCTTGGCACACTGGAACTTTAAGCAGTCAAATGGCCATTCGGCGACTCGCCAAGTGGACATGTCGATCACCAGGCTTGTGTTTCTTTATTCATTCAACTCACTTTGTTCCGTTTTTCAAATTAGTGTTCCTGGTTTGTTCCTCAATCCATATACCTTGAAATCAAGGGTTTTGCATCAATTATTGGCACAAAATAAGCATTTGAGGATACTAAATCTATATAAATAAATCCCTAAATGAGTCCAAATCTAGGACTCATCAACACCCCCAACTTACACTTTTGCTTGTCCTCAAGTAAAACTCAAGTTCAGCTATCCAAAAAGGATGTCTCAAACAGTGCTACACAAGACTCAATTATGAATGCACCGACAAGACTCAACTTACTCATGCAAGGATCAATTGTGCACTCAAAGATTCAAGTTGTGACTAACCATCATCAAAGAATCTCAAGTTCACAATACTTGCTTCAAATGCAAGTTCAAGCTCAACAAAGGTAATCAAATGCCCTTACAACAAGAATGATTTCATATTCACACACAATTGTTTAACACATTATAGTTCTGGAATCACATAAAATTCTTACACTCACAAAGATGAACACATGCAGGACTTCACTCATAAGTTTGCCCTTATTTTCCAATAAACATTGGCTTCAGCTCACCCAAGATCAAAAAGGTCTTTTTGAGGCTTGTAACGGGGCTGAGTGTATAGTTATGGTCATTTAGGCTCAGTGGTTTCTATCCTTATGAAATGTGGCATGAACATTACTTTCTTTCCTTTTCTTCAACATTTTCACTTGTGTTCAAAATCTCACCCCATCATTCACTTCCAATGGAATACCGAAAACCCCATTTCTTTTGCAACTTTCACAACTTTTATTTCACAAAATTTTCGTTCTCTTTTTTCTTTTTCATTCCATTTTTATTTTTCTTCTTTTCTATTTTTTTTATGGAGGGGTTCCATCTTTTTCAAGATCATGGATAAAGGGGGACTTCTGCACACTTCTTGATATATCTTCCCTTTTCACCACACCCTTAACTTAGGCTTTTGGCCTAAGTTGGCTATTCAACCAAACCACACTTCATGAGGAAATACATGTGGACTTTAACTGGTCCCAAAAATCATGGACATATATGTGGACTTTAACTGGTCCACGTCCTTTCTCATCTCAATAATAGTTGCATTTATATCCATCACCTCCTCAGTAGCCCTCTGTCCTTGCTCACATCAAGTCTGGAGGCACGTCTATCAGTAGAATGGGCTAGCAGCCCCATCTGTAGTATCGCAGCCTGGGTGAGTAGAGGTCGGGAAACAGCAGCAATAGTAGCACAAGATCTAAGAGGTATGGGAGTTGTAGAAGAACTAGGAGTCACAAAAGGGACATCACTAGATATGCCTAAAGGGTCAGGGGCCGAAGTAGGCAACATTGCCTCTGCAGGTAATGTATCTGTATCAACAACTGGGGAAAAATCCATCGTGGCTGCCTTCTTCTTCTCCGCCTCATCCTTTAAGTACTCCACCTCAATACGTCGGATATCGGTAGAAGATGTGGGAATCACTTCCATATCCTTCTTTTCATCTCGATGCACCTGAGCCTGTCTGTACAACTCAGTGATCAACATTGAGAAAAGAAGAGAGGTTTGGCGCTGCTTGGCCCTCATGGCCATCTCCTGGCCCACAATCATACCCAAGTTAATACTGCGCCCATTAATAATGCAACTAATACAGGATGCCTTCGTATGGCGTAAAATAGACTCATTCTGGTATGGCATGACAATGCTGCTGATAAAGCCAAACCAGTACCTCACTGCTACATTGAGGTCCTTCTTCTCTTTTGGGGCTCCTCCCTCTAACCACCGAGGAGTGCCATTAGATATCAAAAGGGCCAACCACTTTTTCAGCATCTCCAATGACTTTGTCTTGATCATGTATTGATAGTCATCCTCAATATATTTTGTACACTCCAGAACTGTATTGATAGCATCACTATCACACTTCACCTTTACGCCCCTAACAACAACATAATCTACCGGCTTGAATTTAGCGGCCTGCTTCTTCCCTTGTGTCACTAAAGCTCCGTAAGCAGTGTAAAACTCCCGAACCCAATTTGGAACGTAAGGGCAACGGGGTCTAGTGAATATCAGGAACTTGTGGGACTTCAAGCAGCTCATAATCTCTGGGTGTCTATCTGTTACTTCATGAGTAGACAACCTCTTCTCCTCGATGATGGTCTTCAATCCATCAGTTTTCAGTCCATTAATAGACCGGGGAAAAGGATCATTGCCGGTGGTGCTGGGATGACAGCCTAATATAGAACAGGAGGAGGAGTAATGGCCTGGGGAATCCTGATCCTAGACGGATCATTCAACCTCTTGGAACGCAACTCAGCACTCTGGGATGACAATAACTAATCATCCTCAGGTTGCGAAATTCCAGTTTGAGGGTCTTGGTGCTCACCCTCACTCTCAGAGGTGGTGAGGTGAATGGCATAGATCCCCTCACTATCGAAGCTAGCCTCTGGTGATGCAGGTGCAGGTGCCTTGCCTTTTCCTTTGCCTTTCCCACCGATGGTAGGAAGTTTTATCGCCCTTTCTCGGGATGGAGTTGAATCGTCATTGATAATAATTCCCTTTGCCCACTTGAGGGGCGGCATGTCTCGACCAGCTACTTTTACTCTAGCCACATCTACAACACAAATTAGAAACAACTCAAGAAAAATGTAGAAAATATATTGCAGACATACTCGCCGAAATGATTAGCAAGTCGCCAAATCACTTTGGCATGCTAAATTGGGCTTGTCGAAATGATTAGCTCAAAATTTTTCCAGAGAAATGTCCTGTCGGTGATGGGAAGGTCCAGTCGGTGAATCGCTATCATCATTCGGAAAGGACATATTAGCCCACCAAAAATTATAGTGTTTTAGGGGTTGGGGATGGAGAAAGGGCAATCAAAGAAGGCATTCGACAATTCATCGAGTGGACTCGGCGAACTCAAGCTTCGTGCCAAAAATTACAGAACCAAACTTCAACAAGAGAATTAAATTAAAGGCGATCAAGGGGGATTCGGCGAACCGCCGAGTGGTTCGGTGAGCTCGACCCAGCTCGCCAAACTGCCCAACGTGCCTGCTGTCTAGTCCAACTTCCAAAATCAACCCCATAGCCTTCGAAAACAAAATCAAAACATACACTTATTCAATTAATCATAGACCTACTAGACCCATGTCACTGGGGTACTCAGATTTCCCCCGGTTTGGCCAAAATTGGCCTTTGACGACTTAAGCCATTAAGAATGACATCAAACGCTTCATCATTGGGAAAAGAACATCATTGAGCACAATTTGGGTTACTCAGACTTCACCCGACTAGACCCAACAACAATTAAGCACAACCCAACCATTTCGATCAATTATAAAGCATGCAATTTGGGAAATCAACACTTAGGCATTTTAGGCTTCATATCAAAATTAAATTAGGCACACAAGCACACATAAACAAATTCAGAGAGGCCTGCACACATCAACAAGAACAATATGATTGCAAATGAGTTTAACCGCTAATTACGAGTTTTAGAGTTCAGAAAACCAACCTTTAATGCCGAATATAAGAGCTTGTAAAGATAGGCGACAAAGTATCCAACTCCAAATCGATGACTAGAAAGTGGTAAAAATGCAAAAATATGGGAAACATTGTGCGGGTGTGATTTTATGAAGTTAAAAAGTGAGGGACTGTGCAAGAAATTGAACTTTTAAACCTTTGGCCTGTTAGAAACCATCCAGTTCTTGCCCTTTCGGCGATATTACTTTTCCTCGCCGAACCACTCAGTGACACACCGAGTGGGTACTTACCTCCCTGAGTTTTATAGGACATCCAATTAATGTGGGGGTCCAAACAGCGGACAAAGTTGAGATCACCGACCAGTTCAGTGATACGCCAACTAGTCCATGGCCCCGCCGAGTTTTACAGACTCCACCTTTTGATTTCTTGAGTCCAACGACGGTCTAAGTCAGTCTTGCCAACCTCTTCGGCTAGTTGCCGACCTCTTCGGCTAGTTGCCGACCTCTTCGGCTAGTTGCCGACTGGACATTTTGCTCGCGAACCTGCACTTTTCTAACACATTCTACACTTTAACCTGCAAATCAACACACGTTATTCCAAAGATAAGAAGAAAGCAAATAAAAACTTAGGTTGCCTCCCAAGCAGCGCCATAGTTAACGTCGTGGCACGACGTAACTCCTCGCTCAAACCTCATTCTTGGGGTTTTCCATAGTATCACTATGTAACCCCCCTTGTTGCCTCTGGTTTAAATGAGAAGAGATTTGACCCATTTGGGTGTCCAACTGTTTGATAGAGACGGAATGAGAGGTAACCGTCAGGCAAAGGGTCAATACGTCTTCCTTCATTTCTTTCAAAATTTTATCAGACCCTTCAACCTTGTTCAAAATACAAGAGAGCATATCCTCATAACGGCCACCCTCATAATCTTTGGATTTTTGACGCTCGTGGGGAGGAATGTGCCTATCCTTCTCCCCATCTCTTTCCTTCCAAGTGGGGTTACGATCCCTCCACTCTCTATCACGATCTCTCCAGCCGTCATCCCTGATCCAACCTTTGTTACCACCCTGCCTCGGGTATTTTTCACGATAACCACCTCCTTGGTTGGTTAGGAAGTTCACCTCCTCATTATATATCGCTTCAAACTTGGTTTCTTTAGGGATCAAACCACAAACACCGATAGCACTTATACTTCTAGCACCAGCTCTCATAACTTTCTTGGCCAAAATGTTGAGCTGAGTCATCATTTTTGCCATGTATTGGTCCCTCTCTTGATCTTTTTCAATCCATTATTTGGTCAATTTAAAAGTGAGAGGGGATACCTGATCGTCATGGGTGTACCATGACCGGTTAATTTTGGTCATACCATCCAAGAGCTGGGCTGCTATAATATAAGGTTGTTGCATCAAACCTCCCGGAGAAAGTTGGTCAGCTACTCCCTTGTTCACCGAATCAAGGTTTCGGTAAAAGTATTACAGCAAAACGTTATCAAGCAAACAATGAATTGGGCATTGTAGAACCAACTTATTAAATCTTAGCCAAGTCTCATAGATTGGCTCACCCTCCAAAAGGTTGAAGTTCTGGATGTTGTCCCTAAGTGTCATCATCTTCGAAGGAGGGAAAAATTGCACTTGAAATGCGGTGACAAACTCTTCGCACGAAGTGATGGAGTTTCTTGACAATTCAGCCAACCACTTACATGTTTCTCCCATTAAGGAAAATGGGAAAAACCTCAATCGGACCGACTCTTGGGATATGTTCTTGAAGGAGAATGACTCGCAAACATCCACAAAGTTCCTTATATGATCATGGGGATCCTCGTGAGACAACCCACTAAACAACCCTTTCAATTGCAAGAAATACAACATGGTGCTTGTATTGTGGAACACAGCGTTCCCTTCAGCCGGAGGCAAGTGAATGACACCAACTACACCCACAAGATTAAGGTCATTAGCATTCAACTGATTTACATCATTGAGATTTACGATGTCATCTTAGTGGCCCAGTTGGCTACCATTGCTTTCGTTGACACTCATTTCCTCTATTTTAAAATACCAACACACAAACCAAAACTAAAAGTAAGTAGATTCAACTATGACTAAAAAGAACAAAATTCAACTTCATCAAAAGAATCTCAATCAACACCACTCCCTAGCAGCGGTGTCATTTTGATTAATAATGTTTCAAATACATGTCATCCAATTCTAATCGTCAATGGTCATTAACCAGTATATAACCCAAGTAAATGAGTTGGGGATGAATCCCACATGGAGCGGTATGTGTTTGAAAATCAATTCGAAAGAATAAACGTGTTCTAATCAATCATAGGAATAAAAATTATGAAATAAAAACATCATGCAAATCAGGAGTTGACACGAATGTCAAATGGGGGGTTTTGCTTTTGATTATCAACTACAAACAACGGCAAACAATAAGAAATAACAATAATGAGACAGATTCTTGTGATGTGATTCGATTGTAGGGTATTATAGAAAAATAAGTAATTGAAACTATTAGAAAATAGCTACATATTAGTGAGTAAGCTAGGCTATAGTGGGGATAAAATTTCTCTCCAAGAATTTACCCCGAATAAAGTTGATTTCTCTCGAAAATCAACAAGGAAGCAAAATAAAAGAGCCCACATCTTAGTCCAGTCACTCTCTTGAGCTGAATATGTGGGATTGGGTTTAGGATTCACTCTTTCGAGCTGAACCCATATCAATCCAATACCCACTGACCATCAATCAATAAGTTTAGTTTTAAAATCTCTCTCTCGAGCAAGCAAAAAATTCAAAGGTAAAACTGCATTTGCAAATACAATTCTCAAATTAAACTACAATTAATGATTCAACTCCCTTCTAAATAGCTTTTAAACTAACAATTAGCAATAACCATAAACCAAATCAACCCATAATCACATAATCACACCTCAAGAATTGGGGTTTCAACTAGACATTATAAATATATAAAAATCGTTACCAAATTGAGTTTCCATCAACTGGGTTAGATTGATTTCGTCTTTACAATGTTCCAATTCAAAGAATCTTAAAGACCCACTTCCAATTTCTCAAAAGTGAAAACTTCAATTCTTCAAATCTTAGGAAAAACTAGAGAAAACTTGTCTCTCTCTTTAGAACATCAGCTACAATTTAGATATTACGATATTAGATATTTTAGATACTAAACTAAACATTTAAAAATATATTTATAGTCATCAAAAATATGCTGTGAAGAAAAACTTAGTGAAGTAAGTCGGGCTCGCTGAACCACTCGACAAGTCGCTTTCATCGCCTTTCTACCTTGGCATTCGACATCCTTAAGGTTGGTAACGTTGGGCTATCCAGCACTGCATCGCGAAACTACTCGGTGATTCGTCGACTACTTCTTTCCATCACCAACTTTATTTCTTCCCTTAGGACTTGGGACACTGAAACTTTAAGCGGTCAAATGGCCATTCGGAGACTAACCAAGTGGACTTGGTGATCACCAGGCTTGTGTTTCTTTATTCTTTTAACTCGCTTTGTTCCGTTTTGCAAATTAGTGTACTTGCTTTGTTCCTTAATCCATATACCTAGAAATCAAGGGTTTTACATCAGTTATTGGTACAAAATAAGAATTTGAGGACACTAAATCTATATAAATAAAGCACTAAATGAGTCAAAATCTAGGACTTATCATGGCTAGGACAAACTTAGACCACACTGGTATGCCGCATCGCAAAAGAGCATGGGGTATTAGTTGTTGACACCCAATTTTGATCCTCCCCGATAATAATTAATTTTCAAGTTTCTTAATTTTCAAACGATTTAAAATAACTGACATTATAAAATTCAAATTTTTTTTTTATATATTTTTCTTATTTTAAATAGTTTAGTCACTTTTATAATTTTTAAATAATATATATATGTTTACATAATTATTTGTATAATTAGTACATTTCATGAATGTTCAAAAATTGTCTCAAAAGGATTTTGGTTTTATTTAAATATTTGATTATTTAGTTTAAATTAATTAATAGATTATATTTGATTTAATTAGTTTATAATTAATTTAATTTTATATAATTAAATATATCAATTAGTATATTTTATGAATATTTGACAAATAGTCTCAAAAAGATTTTATTTTAATTAAATATTTGGCTAATTAATTTTGATTATATAATAGTTTATATTTTTAATTATTTAGTTTATAACTAAATCAACTATTTTATTTCATTAAA